>CAOJCR016423901.1:0-10903 GCA_948330485.1 Euphorbia neoarborescens
ATTATCAAGATAAAAAAATAGAAATAAAAGAATAAAAATCAAGGACTAACTATAATGACTTCATGTCTTAATTTATTTTGTGATAGACTTTGATTCTAGATAATGACTTCAAGTCTTATTTTCTTGATAACTTTTCTAAGAACTCGGATAAAGATAGACGATATGAAAATAATATTTATGCCATGTAGTTAAGGCAAAAAAAAATATAAATTGCAGATGTAAAAAATTGACCTTTAATGTACTTAAATGTGTTAATACATGTATTTGTTGCCCTTCCCGCTTGCCACTCTGCTGGCAAGTCAATATCAGTTGGTATTATGAGAATGACCAAATCTTTTATTGTATCATCTACCAATTTAATTTCCCTTTTCCAATTATAGTAGGTGAAACTAATTAATACATTTTGTAGGTCATGAAAATGACTTCTATTCATCAATGCAGGTTTTGTATTATGGGATTGGCTGTGTTGTTGAATTATATATTGGCTGTTTATATCTTTTTAGGACCTAGGAGAGAGATTATATTTCATGTATAGGCTTTTCTTTCTGATGCAAGGGAGTTGTTGCTAACCCGTGCGGATTTGCAGGCTTTTTTTGTATGTTCAATTGATGACTTTTATTTTACATTTACATGTGTTGTCATTGCATTTATTGCACGCATTGAGTGTATTCCTCAATCACAGGTATGTACAGCTTGCTTGCTAATTGATCCCTAAAGTACCATTTTTCCTTTTTATTGTTATTGATTTTACATTATCTTCAATATTTGTTATTCATGCAGTGGAGCTGAATCTGATCTTTTTGCAGTTGGGGGTGTCCTGAATTCTCCTCAGTCTATTCTTCACTTAATAGGTTATGTGATAGGTATAATCATGTCCAATCCACAGGTAATTATTCATTCGAATTCTCTTCTTTCCTGTGACCCAAACATGTTATATATATTTTTACAGTAATCATTGTTTACATAGAAATTAACTAAGTACATTTGCTCCGAATGATGTGTAGGATTTCTGGGAATTGACATTATTATCATTTGCTGTAGCATCATTAGCTGCTGTAGTCTATAGCATGCATCTGTTTCGAGTACGAAAGCAGAATTAGCTGGAGTTAAGATCATTACATGTTCAAAGCTTCTTAGTCAGGTAATTCCATATTTCTTCTATATGAAGCTGATGAAAAATGGAGTTGTATTCACTTCTTTGTCATGCATTCTTTGAGTGTTTATTATTCTTTTCGGAATTTTTAATTGACTGAATTTATGGCTATAACTATCAGCAAAGGCAAACGATTTTCTATAAATGTTTATCTCAATTAATTGTAGCTTATAAATTTGGGTTCTATCATTTTCTGTCTAGTTACTATCTTGTAAGTTCTACTTAAGTTGAGGCTATATATATGAATATCTCTATTGTAAGATTAGTCTTCTCTTTTAGCACTTTCTTTCCATCTAACTATTATTTTTATTTTAAAATAGGTAGATTAAAGGGAAGGAGAAGGCAGTGGCACGGCAAGCACTGTGGGAGCAGCAAAACCATAACAATAATGTCACCATTCCTTATGTTACAGCCACCATTCCCTTGCCTTAACGTAGGGTACTTGTAGAGGGAAATCGATGTATTTTGGTAACTTGGAGAATTAATTAGCTAGGAAGTAAACAAATTTAGTCGTGAGTGTACTTTTTGGATTTCAAATATTAAATTTTAATATTTCACATTATGAAAATTTTATGATGATAATATATTAATTTTATCTGATGTGATGACTTTTTTTGTTAGCTTTCATGTGTAAAAGTTTTCAAATATAATACAACATGTTGTATTTCTATTATATAATATGAAAGTTTGTATGGAATAGAAAATATTTTATATAAAAATGATTAATTTTAAAATATGATATTTTCACGAAAATTCCATCATAAAATCATTTTTTTAACGGAAATAATGTTGTGACGGAATTAAAAAGCGTCAAAAATTACTAATTTGTGACGGAAATTTCCGTCAAAAATCATAAAATACCGTCATTATGATTTGACAGAAATTTTCATCACAAAACTGTCACAAAGTTTGTGACAGAATTTTCCATCACATTTTGTCACAAAAAACCGTTACGAAACCGTCACCCCGGTTTGGGACACTCGTTTTTCACATGGTTAGGAAACCGTCACAAATTTCGCCACAGTGCTATTTTGTGACAGAATTTAATGTATTTGTGACGGTTTTTTCCGTCACAATTCAGGAATTTTCTTGTAGTGCCAGTTCCAGAGACCATAAATGCTCTTGTAGAACCGAAGGGATCAGATGCCAGTAGAACCCCAATGGTAAATAGGCTTCTATTTCATACTCCAGTTCCCAACATCACTGAAACACAGACGAGAGTTGTTCAAAGCATGTTGGGAGGATCTATTCTAAATCCTTACTCATCTAGTAGATATTTCATTCCTGAAGCTTCCAATGCTTGGGGGTCAGCAAAGCTTCAGGGAGTCATGCCCCCATACGGAGTCAATCCACCACTGAGTCTCCCACCATAGTCCCCAGTTGGAAGTAGCTTACCTTTGAATGACTTACCCCCATTCGGGTTAAAAAAAACCCCAACGTAAATGAGAGTGCGAACGTTTTTTTAGAATGGTTGAAGACTAACATTGTTATAGGTGAAGGAGGAAAGTTCTTGTTCAAATGGTTGAAGAGTTTGAGTGAACTAGCAGTGTCTTTGCAGGCACCTTTACTGGATGTAGGAGATCCTCCTATATCAAAGCAAATTCTAGACACCATTTGTAATAACAAGTTTAAGAAACCACAGTTACCCTTCTATATGGGAAAAATGATCCGGTCATTCACATTAGAAGATATTCCAATTTTGTGAATGTTCCCAAAGCTGACGAAATATTATTGTGTAAAATGTTCTGATCACCTCTTTATAGTCCGGTGCATTAATGGTGCGATAGCCTGCTGCCTAGATATATTAATAGTTGGGAAGAGTTGAAGAAATAGTTCATGGCTAAGTGTGTGCGATCAATTCCCACTAATAGGGTAACCCCGTGTGCTCATTGAAGTTATTCAAAGACCAGGGGAGATGTTAAGGAGTTACATTAATCGAGTTAATAATGCTTGTGTAAGCATTAAGAACTTAGAGCCCAAAATTTCATGCGAATCCATCATGAAGAATAACACAAACGAAAGGCTCAGACAGTGTTTAGCTTCACAGAAGCCTCATAATCAGGTACAATTAATGACTATTTGTAAAGATTATGTTGAAGTGTAGGCAGCTCATCCAAAACGAGGTGCAAAAGCGGAGAATTTTAAAGTTCCAGAAGAGATGGTAGGGGTCATGACATAGATAGGGATTGATGAAGAAGAAGAGATTTTTCTAGGGGAGTAGAGATGGAATTGAATTCACCCCATTGAATTCATCTTTGAGTAAGGTTCTTGTAGCTATCATGGACAAAGGTCTTAACAAGGAGATCACCAGTCCTGAAACCAATAAAGGGCAAATGTTAGGCACTGAAAGAGATTTTTATTACCGATTCCACCGAGCTAGGGGCATAATACATATGGTTGTGGAATGCTGGCAGAGGAGATAGAAAAGCTCATCCAAAGAGGTAAGCTGACCAAATTTACAGATGGGAAAGGCAGTGACAAGGAAGAAACAGAAATTGAAAAATCAGATAACAGAAAGGAAAAGAGAAAAGACAAAGAACGCCCCAACATGGTCATTACTAGAGGGTCGAGCCTGGAGCCTAATTCTAAAAGAGCAAAAATTGATCAAGTAAAATCAAAAGGTAAACCTGATCCTAAAGAATCTTTTTTGAAAATCACTAATGTTGGTCCAGGACATACGAAGCATTAGTGGTCAAAGTAGCTCTTGAGCAATACCGAGTGAAGAGAGTACTGATAGATACTGGGAGTGTAGTTAACCTGATTAACAAGCATCTAATCAGTAAGTTAAAGATTTGTAAAGAGAGAATCCGACCAGTATATACGCAGTATGGGCCTGAGAGGCATATCTGTCCCATTAATAGGACTGGTACTGCTTCAGGGAGAGAGTACAGACCACACATACAAATTAGAGGAACTATTTTTGGTGGTAGATGCGAAGTTGGCATACAATGTCATTTTGGGATGACCATATCTAGTGGCACCAGAAGCGGTCATTTCATGCAGACATTTAGAATTACTAATTCCTACTTCAAAAGGGATCGTTGTTTGCCGAGGAAACCAGCAGGCTGCTCTGAAAACCTACTTAGCCATTTTGAACAATGATGAAGAGATGGAAGAGGAAGAGGAAGATTGTTTAAACTCTACCGAGATGGTGGACGAAATAGAGACTCTGGTAATTAGTGATGTAAAGATAATCAACATTTGTAAAGATATTGAAGAGCATGTAAAAACAATAATCATAGATGTCCTTAAGTCTAAGCAGAAAATATTTTCTTGGACAACAGATGATTTAGAAGGTGTACGATCAGAAATAATCAGTCATAGTCTCAAGATGGATCTTGTGACTAAGGCATTAGTACAAAAGAAGAGACATCATGCACCAGATAGGGAAAAAGCTATAGAAAAGGAGGTAGAAGAGTTGCTGAAAGCAGGACACATTCAGTCGGTCCACTATATTGATTGGTTAGCTAATGTGGTGCTAGTTAAAAAACCTAGTAGAACTTACCTAATGTGTGTTGATTTTACAGAATTCAACAAGGCTTCCCCAAAGGATTGTTATCCTTCACTTAGTATTGATCATCTTATAGATGCTACAACATGAGATCAGATCTATTCGATATTGGATGCTAAAGTCGGAAATCATCAGATCTCCATGAAACCACTAGATAAAGAGAAGACTTCCTTCATTACATATTAAGGTACCTATTCATACACCAAAATGCCTTTTGGGCTCAAAAATTCTAGAGCAACCTATTAGAGGTTGGTGAATCACATGTTCAAGAATTAAATTGGCAAGATCATAGAGGTGTACGTAGATGACAGGGTGTTCAAGAACAAAATGGTTGCGGATCATTCACAACACTTTGCAGAGGTCTTTAAGATTTTACATGATTACAAGCTCAAGCTCAATATGGATAAATGCATTGTCGGAGTCAAAGGAGGAAAATTCTTGGTATTCAAGGTTTCACATTGAGGAATTAGAGATAATCTAGAAAATATTCAAGCTATTACAAGTATGTCTCCTCCAAAAAGCTTAAATGAACTTCAAAGACATAATGGGCGGATCAATGCCCTTGGAAGATTCATTTCATTTTCTGTAAGGAGATCTTTGCCTTTTATAAGGCTATCAAAAAGAAACATGGCTTCAAATGGGATGAAGAATGTCAAAGAGCATTTGATAACTTGAAAAAATTCCTTGCCTCTACTCCCCTACTAAGAAAGATGGAAGATAAGGAGAGCTTGTTTTTATATCCAGCTTCTATGGATGAGGCCGTGGGAGCTGTGATAATCAGAGAAGAAGGAACACAGTAGTATTCCATATACCACATCAGCAAAGTGCCAAAAGCTACAGAGACCAGGTATCCCATAATTGAAAAATTAGCCCTCACTTCGATATTTACTACAGCAGTAATCCATATCTACGTTCTCGTGTTTCTAACAATTTCAAGAACATATTAACTTATGATCTTCATATTCCTGATAGGTAACATGGCGAGCTTTAAACAACGATTTTAGACAATTCTAAAATTGCACCATAACGCGGATTGGGCCATGTTCAATACTTTCAATTTGGGAGATGCCAAGATTTGCTTCGATATTCGACTTTTACCTGAGTTGTTAAAGGCTTGCATCACATTCTGGGATCCATATAATGTTTCCAGGTTTGAGGTCCATGAGTTGTGTCCACTGTTTGAAGAATTCAGTACCATAATGGTGTACCCAACTCCCGAAGGACCCTTTTGGGAATACCAGAGTTCATATATGGACATCCGGGAATGGTGGCCAAAGAGTTCTTATTTCCTAAGGAAGAACATAAAATTTTTCTCTCACTACTTCACAAGGATACTTCCACCATGGGATTCGACTTGATGGCAGTCTTAGATTGGTGTTGCCTCACTCCCTGTATACACCCTAGATGGATATACATGGTAAGCATGATGATCATGCACTAGCTATTAGGCTTGCCATACAGTACTTTCCCTTTCAGATTAGCTTCCACTATCCCACTAACAGCTAAAGGGGCTTCCCCTGTAGGCCTCATCTTTGTTGAAACTCTTATCTCCCTAAATAAATATTCCAAGACCGATGACATCCGTATAAGCCCACATCTGACCTTTCTTCAAATTTGGTTGGTGGAAAATTTATCCCTAATTGCACCACCCAAAGGCCACTTCTCCAAATACAAACTCCCAAAATCAAAAAGCATCCCTTCCTCACTCCGGGAACACCATATCTAGACAAGGAAGATTGGATTCACAAACTTTCCAACTTGACCCATTCGAACATCTGATGGACATGTCCTTAGTGGAAAATCAGCGATATTCGTGTATCCATATGGAATCCAGATATCATGTTGTTGGGTCTTACAAAGCTCACCTTTTATTCACCATCAAGATTATGTAGACAATACGGATTCCAAAAATGACTCCCAGCCTTGGTTTCAAAAGTTATGGAAACCGAATACATGGAAGCATGGCGTGACATGTTTATAGAGAGGTGGGCTCGTGACTTACATTTTCAAAAGCTCGATGTCAACTCATCGGTGATAGGATCCTATGAAAAGTATGGGGCTTGGCTCGAGGGAATTAGAACTTTACCTACCTGTGAAGAAAGAGCTAGTTTCATATTCAAATTTGGGAAGTGGTCATTGTATCTTTTTCTTTCAATGAATATATTTTAATGAAACTCTGCCTTCACTCTGTGATACTTGTCTTTTTTATCAAAAGGGAAATTTGCGAAACATTCATATTGCCAGATTAAAATGTCATTCATTTAGTTGGTATTCATTCAAATGTTATGTCATATCAATGCCATGCCATTCACAAAGTGCCATGCCATGACACTTACATAATTCATATGGCCAAACACCGCGCCACTCCTAACACCATGCCACTCACAGAATGTCGTATCATTCTCAAAATAAAATTCACGATAAGTATTGTCATCCACTTCGTAATGCCATACCATTTTTAACATGTCATGACACCTATATAACTCATATGGCCAAAGGCCATACACCATATAAAAATACATCTTATAGGACATGGTGCCATGACATTCATAGAGTCGCATCATCCGTAAAATTCCACAACATTCATGTAACCCATAATCATACGAAAGCCCATACATTGCCTGTGTCTATTTTTACATCTATACATGAAACCATCAATGCATATTCACACATCCATCTAACCCTTTGTGATTTTAGGATACCAAGGCTTAGAAAAAATGTGGTAGATGTTTAGCAAGAATTGATTCAATAAAATAATTCCGATTCCAATAGAAGTGGGAGATCAGGGTAACAGTAGCAGGGCTCCAAGTGCTAATGATCTAGTGACAGCCCTCATAGATTCTGATCGATTCAAGAATTTCTTACTGACTGAAATTTAGGGTGCTGTGGATGTAAGTGTACTGACTAATAGCCTTGTATCTCCTTCAATTGAGAGGGTACAAGCTCTAACACAAGTAACTGAACAAGTGCTGGAGGAAGTAACAGCTGGGGGTATTAAGGTTGATCGCCACTCAAGGCAAGCTCCAGCATAATCTAAGACAGACATTGGGAGAAGATTGGCTAAGAAATGTTTGAAAATGGATACCAATCTATCCAAATTCAAAATTAATCCACAAGATGGGAACATCGGTGGCTCACTCATTAAAGATGACGAAGACGTAAGGCCAGAACTACTCCCCCCTAACTTCAGGATGCCTACTCTTCCCCATACTAGGGGACTAGCCCGTTGAGAGTCTAAATTAAGAATTGTGCTAATCTGATAATGATGCAAAGCCTTACCAACAATCAAATAGCCAACTTGTTCCCATATATGTTAGAGGGGGTAGTAGCGGAATTGCTGAGTGTGCAGCCGAGAGAAGTCAAGGCTAATTGGGAGGCATTATCTACTGCTTTCTCTGAGCATTATGGTAACAATACAAAGACCAAGACCACTTTATAGGATTTAGAGGAGGTCAAACAGAAGGCAGATGAGACTTTCGAGAAATATTTTAAGCGGTTGATGGCCACACAAGTTCTCTTGGCCAAAAAGCCTAGTAACGAAGAAATAATCGTGATGCTCATTGACAGTGCCTTGCCATTGTATAAGGAAAAGATGGAGCTTGACGACTATAAGACATTTCAAATGTCTACAAAAAGGCCAAAAAGATTGAGAGACAGGCTGAGGCAAGGAAAGCTAAAGAAGGGACAACACTCAACTACAGAAGGAATTATCATTCTGGGCAATGCGAAAGTTATATGGACCCTAACACTTCTGGGGCAAGGAACAAGAAAACTTTGGTTAGTGGTACTGTACGATCATCTCAAGCAGTGGAAATTGTAGCAGAAGCCCAAGAACGAATAATATTCAACTCACAAAGGCTAGTAACCCAATGGGCTAAACCAATGATTAGAACCTTTACCAAGTGCAGGAAGTTGGGGCTTTTATAGAGTGTGAAGCCATATGTGACATCGCTGGTGGTTGATAAGGAAAATTTATATGCCTATCATGTGGTTAAGGGGTATCGTACTAATGATTTCCAAGGCTTGAGGGAGGCCATTCAGCAGCTGGTGAGGGATGGCAAAAACAAAGAAACCCTTCTAGGATCCAATGTTTAGAACAATCCTTTGCCAAACTTTGGGGGCCAAGTCAACAAGGTCCAATCTGGAGAGATGCAAAACTTTATATTAGCTCAAATTGCTAGTACCAACCCAACTATTCCGAGAGTCCCCCAGGTACTAAGAGGAGAGGGGAGTGGTAAATCCATAAAAGATGAAATGATAAAGGGGGAAGAAGGCCCCATCAATTTGAGTGCCATTGCCTTGGATGATGATGATGAAATTCCTCTTGAAGAACCAGAACCTGCCTATCTGGTGGAAACAAGGAGAGGGAGAAGCTTTCACTGAGGGTGCATATCCATCATATCACCCCAAAGTGGTAGATTTTATTAGGCACCCACCTGACCCCAATAAGAAGCCGAGACTCAGATGCAAATAGACCCACTGGTTGCTATCCCCACTAAAAAGAATCCTATGATGAATAGTTGAATAACACTCCGGCCAAGACAAGCATTTCAGAATTACTGATGGAGTCAAAAATTTACAGAGAGGTAGTGGTGCAAAGGCTCATGGAAATAGAAGTGACTCCTACTATTCTCCCCAAGAGATTTGCTTTGTGATGGGCGACTCAAACCTGAGAAGAGAGAACAGTTTGAATGTTAGCTTCGGGGTGGAAGACCTTCCTCTTAAAGGAATCGACCACAATGAATCGCTTTACCCATGGGTGAAAATTCTTGACTGTATTATGCCATGCGTGATGGTGGATGATGGCTCTGCCCTTAATATTTGTCCTTCAAAGTTATATCCTTGATTGGGCCTACCAAAAGAAGCTTTGTCCCAATCACACACTGTGATTCAGGCATATGATGATTCGTGGAGAAGGGTTATTAGAACATTCGAAGCTGAGGTAGAAGTGGGCAACATAAAGTCTATGGTGGAGTTTGCTGTGATTGACATACTGGTCACTTTCTCACTACTTTTGGCAAGGCCATTTTTTCACCCACTAGGAGGCATCCCCTCAACTCTTCACCAGAAGGTTAAGATACAATTGAAGGGACAAATTGTGATTTTAGAAGTCGACAAACCTTATTTTATAGTTTCCCTCAGTGTTGTTGAACAACTAATGTTTGGGTTCTAAGTAGCGGTTATCTCTAACCAAAAAGGACCTCTTCTAGACTTCCCAAAGTGGGTCCATCAATATATGGCCAAGAGGAACTATATGCCTAAAAAGGGATTAGGTATTAATTTGTAAGGGAGAGGCTAATTTAACCTCAATATTGGATAAATGAATCCGAAGGGTCTGGGGTACATAGGGACTGAATGTGATGATGAAGACTCTTCAATGGATCCCAGAAAACAAAAGAGGAACTTGACGAACTGTTTCATCCGAGCTCTTGAAGGGTTATATAATGGGCATCCTGAACCTATTGAGTCAAAGGTAAAGAGGCACCGAGTTTTGAGATCTTCTCAGATATTATAGACTACTCAAGCTATGGAAAAGGTCCGATTCTGATGATGCTCCTCTTTGAATAGGAAATAAAAGACCCTGTGGTTAATATGTCTCAGAAAGAGAATGAAGCCATTGATGAGCTTTTGAGGGAATTGGCAGTCCTCAGGAAAGAGCAACTTGCTATCCACTCTGAGAAGATAACTTCTGCTGAAGGATGAGTATGCATCGTGGAGAAGGTAATGAAAGAGCTTGAGAAAATTTTTTAGAAGGGCAAGGCTATAGTTGAAGAGAAAGAGGTTAAGAAGGGAGCTGCTGGCGAAGACTCTTTCAATCAAGCCCCTCCGTCTATGGAGGAGGAAGATTTCCTTGTAACTATTTCCTCCATCTATGATGTGAACAATTGGACCTTTAAGGCTTTCAACGAAATAGAATCCAACTTTTCTTACTTGTGTGATGTTTCTCCTAATGGCTCTGTGCATGTATACAAATATTGATTTAACATTTTTAGCATTTATAATAGCCCACAACATGAAATAAATTTAGGAACAATGATGAACCAAAGATGGTATCCATTGCGAAGGATCTGTTACCCAGCAAATGGAGAGAGTTGATCATGGTTTTGGAGAGGTCTGATGGCACATTTGCTTGGACCTATAAAGATATGCGATGGGTTGAAAGAGAGATAGTGAAGCATCAAATTTTCATGGATCCCAGAATCAAGCCAGTAAAGCAAAAGCTGAGGAGAATGAGACTG
>CAOJCR016426243.1:0-10434 GCA_948330485.1 Euphorbia neoarborescens
AGTTGTAAAGAAGTTGCAAAAACTATGTAAAAAGTACATCTTCATATTTAGTGCAACACTTTTCTAAATGTGTTGCCACAGACTAAAATTTATCAATCCTATTGTAACACTCTCGGGCAACACTTCCATTATGTGTTGCAATAGGCTGTTTATGGTGTAGTGGCATACTCAGTCGAGTACTAGTGCAAGAGTTTTTTTTAATTTCAATTTTTAACTCTAATTTCTATTTTTGTCTACCTATTTTAGCCCTACTGGTTTTGGGTATTTTCTTTATCATTAGAAACATATAAATACTTATTTTGAAACTTTTAGGGTTTATCTTTCATTCAATTCTTGTACCTACAACTTGATGAGGTTTATATTAGGATTTCAATTTCTGCAATAAAGGTTGGAATGTGTGTTACGTACAGAATCTTCTGCATTTGCGATTCGCGAGTTCTTAATTGAATTTTGGCATTTTTATAGCAGTTCTCCTTCAGTGTTTTCACACCATTAAGATCCGATTAAATTGAATTGGGAATAAGTGTTTCTTTTCTCTTTTCTTATTAATTTGGTGTGAGCTTACAACCTGTTAATTGCTGATTGATTCATTAACTCATTCCATCTCAATTTTGCTGAATTAGGGTTTTGACTTGCATGTTTATTATTAATTCTCTTGTGTGTTTGATATTGCGATTTTGAACTAGTCTTACAAAGTCCCAATTTCACCGATTTCATATTCGTAACCCTACCTAGATTAAACCCTAGGCAACTATTGGAATTGATAACTTCGTGGAACATAGGGATTCTTATTTTCTGATTTCTAGAGCTAGACCGCCTCTAACCAAGGAAGTACGACCAGGAAGCATAATTAGACCTAGAGTCGCTAGTTTGCATTGTATGATCTACATATTTAGGGTTTGTTAGTTTTTGCATGTTCAAACCTTAGTTGACCTAATTGAGCCATCCCCATTAATATTCATAGATCGAACACGCCATCAACCTTGTGTTTTCAAATCCGGTATAGATAAAGATTGTTTATGGATCACTAGTTAGTTTAAGTTTTAAATTTTTTAATTTTTATCAATTCACTTTATTTATGTGCTCAGACACGTTAGGAACCCTAGTAGTTTAGTGTGTGTAGGTACTTTCCTATGGGATCGATACCTGGACTTTACCAGATTTATTACTTGACAGCGATAGGGTACACTGCCCTTTAGTGAGCGATTTGGTAAGTAGTTTTCAACTACCGCCAAACACGTGTCAGTAATTCTATGATGTTGATATTAGGTTACTATGTTAACTCAACTCATTACTTGTTAGATAAAAAATAGGGATAGTGACTACATTTGTTTTCTAATTAATTTTGGGGCTTTGTAATTATCCATTGACTGTTGCATGGAGTTTTAACTTTTGTTTTCCTTTGCGTTCCATTTTCTTGGCTTAAATTTTCTTTAATTTTTTGGCTAAAGCATGTAGCAAAAAGGAAAGAGCAAGGTACTTTATCCCGAGCAACCGGGAAAGAGGAGAGTACACCCCCCGACGATTGACCAATGGGCCCTCTCTCCTATTCTTCCCGCCAAGTAGGCTGTCCATTTCCTTTACATGGTCTCAATGAGGAGCTTACATATCAAAAATTCAGTAAGTGTTTGATCCTTCCATTCAAACTTATGGATTTTGATGTCACACTAAGGGAGGGTCAATTAGATGAGTTTAATAGGATTTGAATGCCTTAGGGTAGACTAATTTAGCTACTCGAGGAGAGATTGTGTGCCCTAATCTTACTAGGGAGTTTTACACCTTTCTATGTTTTGATCAAAGGCCACGATCGAGGCCAACCGAACCACAAATTAATTCTATTTTAAGCTGTTCGGAACCAAGTATACCATAGATGTTGTTAGGATTAGGTCTGCTTTAAGAATTTATGGTACTACTAGTGCCACTTGGCCTGAGGGAATGATTGAGGACGTGTTTTGGCATAAGATTACAGGAGAGGACTCATATGATAGCCGTAAGGCCAAGACGACTGCTATAAAAATAGAGCCCTTCACCTATTACATAAATTTTCCTGTTGGAACTTATCTGGGAAACCTGAGCCTAATAGGGTTAATGCACAAGAACTTATAATTTTATATCATGCTAGAAATGGTAACCCTGTGCACTTAGGTAAATTTTTAATTCAATAATTCCAGAACAGATATAGGTAGCTCCAGACCGGATTGTCTTTGGGGCATATAGTCACTAATTTTTCCAAATCCCTTTGTGGTAACGACTGTTGTTATTGCTTGACTGAGAGGGCAACCCATTGGGTGAATGAAAGAGGCATGGACTGTGGTCCTACTCCTAGCACACTTAGTGGGAGTAGGGGAAAAGGCCTAGAGAACCCTCTGATGGATCTGATAATGAGGAGATCCTAGAGGCACACATTGAGCTTGAGTCTGATGCACCTCCAGCTGGGAGGTGAGCATCAACTGATAGGATGGAGGACATTCAATCGAGTAAGACACATTTCATGTCTACTATGGAGGACTACTTTGCTCATCAAGCTTGTTAGAGGTGCTCTGTGGACTCTAGATTTGAGCAATATGAGGCACATTTTAGACATCAAGCTCAGTGGATAACTGGAGTAGAAACATGGCTTGATTTGCAGGCCTCGTAGATAAATTTGTAAGAGAGGTAACTCCACCACATGGGGACCCAGCTTCAAAATTCGGAGGCCTTCGCCTCTCGATACAGTGATGCGCACGGGTGGGAGTACCCACCATCCATTCCACCACCTCTAGTATACCCACCACCATCACCCCTACCGAGGGATGATCTGTGAGTACCCTTTATTTTTTTGCTCCCTTTACACTTATTTTATTCTTCTGTTCTCAATGCACTTCGAAGACTAAGTGCAATCTAAGTATGGGGTGGTTTATACTTTGAGCTTATTTTTTATTTTAGTTTAGAGTTATTTTCTTTTTATGCATGTGCTTAGTTTTAATCTTTGTATGTTTGTAAGATGCCATGCTACTAGTTGAGTGATGTTCTTACTAGACTTCACTAACAACCTAGCTACCCTCGAATCTGAGTTTCTTTGCTTAGTCTTTTAAAGTATGTGATCTTGAATTCTGGAATATTTATATAAGGAATTAGTTGGTTTAGGCATGCCTAGTCATTCTAAGTAATGTTTGATATATGAAAAATAGTAGGATAGTCTACTTATAGTGGTTTGAACTTCTACTTAAATTTCTGTGTTTGAACAAAGATAGTGGCTAGGAACACGGAAGAGTAAAACAACCAAGCACATTTTATTTACCCACTTTTATGCCTAAAGTAAGGATTTTGAGCCAAAAGAACCACTCACATCGGTTATAATTTTAGTGAGGGACAATCATATATGGAACACTAGAACATAGAAATCGATGTGTGTTTTACACTTGGCATCTTGGGTTTAATATTTGGAGACCCTTAGGATTAAAAACAAATGCACACACAAGATATTTCTTCATTTAAACCTTTCTAACCCATAGTCACTAATTCGCCCGTATAACACCCTTTTTGAGCTTGAGCCAATTTTTCTTTAGAGCCACATTACAAGGCGAAAAGCCATAAATCTACAAGCCAATACCCATTACTCTAACTTTTTCTTTCAACCCATCCTCTCCTTTATTTTGAATTGGCAACTGGTTTTGAACTTCAAATTTTGCAACTCTGGGAATTAGGTATCATTGTTAACAGGAATTGGTCACTTGTTTCAAAAAAAAATCAAGAATTCAAAAATTGACAAAGCAGTCAGTCTGGTGTAGTGTGGGGTGGGTTCCAGTCACTCTAATTCATGAATATTCTTGGGTTATCAATACTTTACTTATAAATGCTTCCCAAAATATTCATTGGAGCTTAATGCCCTGTTTATGTTCTTTGTGAATTCTTTCGGTCTGGAAGTTTCCATTCTTTTCTTTGGACTATTTTTGTCAGTAAATATATGTATCAGTGATGTTTTTCTGCTGTGATTCCCTTTTCATCACCTTTCTTTCAAAAATAATTCCTTTGTTAATCAATTGCAATGTGATGCAATTCTTGTATTTTTTCTTTCATTCCGTGCATAACCAGTGAAGTTTTCAATTCGAACAAAGGAGTTGTAGACTCAAATGACTTTTGACACACCTTACCTTTAGCTATTTACATTACAACCCCCATAGGTTCTTTGATTTTTCCCCTTGACCAATGATTAGACCAAGATTGCCATCTGTTCGCTATGTTATGTGCACCTTGCATTGATTATGTGTGTTTATTAAATTCACCTTAAATTGTTGAGCGAATTGAGTAAAACCCAGTGAGGTGCAAATTATTGGTTGTGTAAACTCTAACAGTTCCTCTTCGTTTGACTATTTTGGATATGTGAAACATGATTATCTATGTTTATTGTCTGTATGTGGATATTCTTTTGTCTAGATTGCTCTTACGTGCTTGCAATTGATGAGCAAATTCTAGTTGAGTTTGTAGGCAAAAACTTGTGTTTCTATTTTAGGTTCAAGTCATTTGCTTGAGGACAAGCAAAACTCTTAGTGTAGGGTAGTTGATAAGGTCAATTTAGATCTTATATTCTAGGTGTTATTGATGTTCTGATGATGGGTTATTCGACTTGTTTATGGTGTTTTTGTGGTGTATTTCATGCATTTTTACGCTTTTAGTTTAATTTAGTTTTTGTGTATATTTTGGTCATTTTGTCTGTATTTTATCTTTATGTTCATTTCCTTTGGTCCAAAGTCATTAAGACCAAGGACTTGTATAGCTTGACCCATTTTATGAGCTAGAATGTACAGGGTTTGAAGCCCGAGTGGATCGCAAGTAAGAAACGGGATTAAAGTCCGATTATAGAGCAAGAATGAGGCTAGAAATTTGGACAAAATTTCGTGGCAGTTAGAGGATGATTTTGATAATGGACATTAAAGGAAAGATAAAGTTTGTGTTGCTTGCTTTCTAATGGATCCAAGATCATGGAAGTCAGAGATCGGATGAAGAGGTTATGATCGAGAGAAGACGGGAAGCAAAGAAGAAAGAGAAAAGCACCTGGCTCGAGCTAAGGATGTTTGGCTCATCATCGAGCCCAACACACGAGAATTACAGGCCACTTTCAGCAGGCTAGCTCGACATGCAGCTCGACGAGTCAGGTGTTACGGCTTGGTGAGCCAGAAGGTGCAGCCTGGCGAGCCAGATGTCGACGGCACAGTTTTAAAACCCTAATTTCATTTTTATTAACCCGATTTTGACCCTATTTGTTTTGGGCACTTTCTATTTTATTATAGAATATATATATATAGCTAGATTATAACTCTCTGAGTTTATATTTCATTCAATCTTATATCGAGAACTTGACGAAGCTTTTAGAGTTTGTTCTTCGAGTTTGAGACATTTCAATTGATGTTAATGTGCTTGTTATATAAAGAATCTTTCCTGTTTGCGATTTGCAATTCTTGATTGAATTTCAGAATTTTATAGTGGTTATCCTTCAGCATTTTCTTCCCGATAAGATCCGGTTAATTGGAATAGGGCATAAGTTTTACTTTTCCCTTTTCTCTTGAATTTGATGTGAGCTTACAACTTGATTATTGCTTATTGATTCATTAAATCATTCCCTCTTTGTTTCGTTAAATTAGGGTTTTGGATTTGCATGTCAATTATTATTTCTTCTATTTGTGAGAGATTTTGCAATCAAACTAGTCTTATAAAGTTCTTATTTTACCAAGTTCATATATGTAACCCTACCTAGATTAAACCCTAGGCAACCATTGAAATTGATAACTCCGTGGAACATACGGGTTCTTATTTTCTGATCTCTAGAGCTAGACCGCCTCTAAAAAAAGAAATGCGGCTAGGAAGAATCATTAGACCTAGAGTCGCTAGTTTTGATTGTTGAATTTGCATAATTTGGGTTTAGTAATTTTTTCATGTTTTGACCTTGATTTGATTAAATAAAGTCATCCCTATATTTATTTATAGATCGGACAAGCCGCATGAATTCTGTTTTCATATCAAGTACAAATAAAGATGAATGTAGATCATTAGGGTAATTCAGTTTAGAGTAGTTTAGATTTAATTTTCAATATTTTATCACCTTTATTGTACCACTCAAACATGTTAGAAATCCCAGCAGTTTGGTGCTTGTAGGTTATTTCCCTATATGATCGATACCTGGACTTTTAGACCATAATTTATTACTTGACAATAACAGGGTACACTGCCCTAGAGTTGAGTGATCAAAGCGATAGTTTTACAGCTACCACCAACATCTATCAATTAATAATGAATAATTAAATAACCCTCAATTGGAGGCTCTACAATGTTTTGAATCCCTAAAATAGGCCTTAGTGCCCAAGAAAAAAAATGGAGGTATTCAAGACCAAAATAATAGCTAATGCGGACACATATTGGAATAAATATGGATGCTAAATAATATGTAATCAAAATACATCTAAATCTTGAGTCCAGCCCGAGCCCGGATCGATATATCTTTTGGTGGGCTTGGGCTCAACATTTTTAAGTGTAAGCCTGACAAGCCCGGTCCGAGCCCGACCCAACCCGACCCATGAACTGGTCTAATAAAGATATGAGAGACTCCATATATGATATGTAATATATCATTATTTTTTTTATACCCAAAAAGCTATCTTATGAATGGCTTAGTTGTTGAATAAAGGCAAGAATTGTATGAGTGATATTTAAAGGCTGAGTGCTTTCACATAGTATTTATAAAACGTACGTCTTAAGTGGATAAAAAACTATGACATATTTTTGTAATATGTGCAGACACAGCCATAGGATAGAAAGATAGAAATTGATCTCAACTTTCCTAATGTGAGATCCAAATGAAACTAAAGTTTCAAGTACTTATTACTCTTGTAGACAATAAGAAGGGTATATTTCTTTATTTAGTTTGATTGGATTTCCAAACTAGGCTACGTTAGCAATGAACAGGTAATAGGAAACCTTTTAGATACACATTAGATATATGCTAGAGGGTTGTTTACAGAGAGGAAGTTCTTTTCAGAACATATCACATGCCATTCTTATGACACTCGAGCTCAATGCTCTTTTCTTCGTGAAAAGGTATGTGGCATGTATGAATTTTTTATGAGACAGAATATGAGTCGAAAACCGGTTATCATGGAAAATGAGCAAGGAGGTACTCACGTTAAGCTAGAATTGGTATAATAATGGAACTTTGTGTATCCAAACCATATCGTCGATTGGTTACACGGGTTCGCCAAATAAGAACGATAGAGATAAGTTTAATCGTAATAAAAGTGTGTCTTGTCATGTATGAGTGGATGTTGGTTTTTGGTACGCCCATGACAATATGGATTAGATTGGGACCAAAATCTAGAAACTAAAAGTTGCAAGTGCCAAATATATATTTTGACATATATGGCAGTTATGGAAATTCTCTATAAATAGTGAATCAGTTTTCAATAAACGGTTAGCAATTTCATTTCCTCAACTCCATATATTATCTCTAGTTTCTTTCTATAAGAATCGATTTTGTATCGATGATTATGATCACGTATCATGTCTATGAGAAAATATGTTTCTGTGAGAAACATAAAATCAATGAGAGAAAAATGAAAGTTCATTCTTTCATTTTTGAGATCTCTCCATAAGGAAATTTCTATCCCTTCGTCGGAAGAACCTATAGATCAAGTCCGTACTCCGTATTGCACTGAATTTGTGTAGGAAATGCAACATGTATGGTCCGAAATCACGTTCATACAGATCTAGAAGAATCGGATAGCAGAGTTTAGAATCAAAATATTTCCGCTGCGATAACAAAAACCGTAAGTCATTCTTTGCAATGCTCTTCATTTTTCTGTTGCATGTTGTCTATGATATGTGAGCATGGTGTATGTATCTCTTTAATTTAAATTATATATAATCTACATGTATCAACATGCTAATTTAAACTATATTTAAATCATATTTTATCTATATAATTTACACACACAACAAAATTCACAAACTTATGCAAAATTTATTTATCTATATCTAATATATATTCACACCTTAATTTATATTTGAACCATTGAATCCAAAATAATAAATATATTTTATATTATTTAAACTATATTTTATTTATATATTCATACTATAATTGAACTATATATAATATATGGTCATATTCGGAGCCAATCTTTTTGTGTTCTTTCACCATTTAACATATAGAGATACAAAATCCGATAGAACATATTTCTTTTTATTAATAAATGCTCTGACAGTAGTTTCCTCCAGGCTTTCTGTCGAAAGACTAGTCCACTACCCCCCGCCGAGCGTACTCGCAGGAACACTCCGTAGGTATGCCATAGAACTATTCAGGATATTTACGCGGGAGTGGGAGTCGAACTCAGGATCTGAGCCTTACTACCCATCAAATGATCAAGTGTTTACTACTTGTGCCAACCCTCGCTGATCCGATAGAACATATTTAACATATATATATTCTATATTCATGACTCAAAGTAAAAGTAAAGAACATAAATCATAAATTGAATGTTCTATCAAATCTTAGCTAATTATAAAAAAATATTGCTTGAATTTAACTTAAATATGCACTGGATATTGGTTGAAAATTATTTATATATAGATTGAATATTATTTGAGTATACATTTTGGATAATTTAAATAATATAGTTTTCTATTTTGTTCAACATATAGAATTTTAATATTTTTCTCTGAAATATTATTTATGTATTACTTTTAAAGAGTTGGTATCATGCAGAAAAGGATAAATTAAATTTATTAGAAGAAAGATATACTGGAGAAAAATAGAATATAATATTATGGAATTAATAAGTTTTAATCAAAATTCTACGGTTGTATTGTTAGTTGCAAAATTAAGATTACATGTAAAAGGGTAATTTTTGTATAAAAGTTCATCAAAATTTTAATTTGGTTTTTTAGTTTTTTTTCTTAGTTTTTGTTGAGGCAACCAAGAGTCTGACGACTTATGGAATGATTATCAGTAATTAATTAATTAATGGACAAAAAAATATCCTTCCATATCTTTTGAATCGAGGCTTTTACCAGCTTTTTCATTTGCTTATAATTTTAGCAAGAAAAGGAAAACTTAGTTTAACTCAACAATATCAAAGTATGCTTCTATTTAAAGAAATTGAGCATTAACTACAAAAAAAAATGAACATGTCATTGCATATATCAGTAACCTAGAACTAACCATTTTGAGGAAATTTCTTAGCCTATAGCCATTCAATACCATACCACTATAACATTTTCCAGAGTAGTACAAATTTTTATTTCCTTAATCTTTCAGTTTCGGATGATAGATAGGCCTATTTATGGGTATCCAGGTCCGTCAGATGCGCTAACTTCAATCCATTTGGATTGGGTTTGGATAGCCTAGAAATTTTTTTTACTAATTGGATTTGGCCCGTATAAACCCGTAAATTTTATAGCTGGATTTGAGCTGTCCAAAAAAATATATAGACTGATTCGAGTCCGGCCCATAAATTTTATTATTAATAATAAATATACATACTTTTAATTAAATTTGAGCACATCTGAACATTGTAAGGTTGTAATTGAAATTTGATTTTGAATTATAAATTTAGACTATGGATAGATAAATATAGGCAGACTCGGAATCTATTTTTCTAACATGAACCCGGTCCAGCCTGAGTTCGCCAAAAAAAGAGGCGGATTGAGCTAGGCTTGGTCAAAACTAATTTTTTTGGGCCGTTAAAACTAGCTCCAGCCTGGTGTTAGCCGGATCCTGTATATGTGTATTTCAACCGTCAATCAATTTGCTATTATCAGCATTCAACTAGAATTGTAAAGCTTAAGCTTAATTATTTTCTAACATCTAAAATGACAGTTGAGTAAAAATATAAAATAAGTGAAAGTGTATATGTGAAATGAACCCATTAATATATTATGTTAAAGGAAGGAATTACTAAATACATGAATAGATGGAGATGATGACTAGTGTGATATGAATACGAGAACTTTTATTGTGTATCAAGCACATCAAATCAGCGTGGTGCTAGACACAGAGGAGGTTCAATAGGAAGAGCAGCATGAGCGATCGTTCATGACCTCAGATCTCAGAGGCTTCAAAATTTTCCGGTGACGTCATAGTGGTTGACTGGTGCTCTTTTATATTGTGATACAAATCAAAGAAAAAGATGAAGAAGAAGGAGAGACCATTGAAAATGGAAATAATGGAAAATGACCATTGACAATAAAGAAAAAAAATGACCAATTTTATAGTTTTTGTTTAGGACTCTAAAAATTTTGGAAGCGGCTAGACATTAAAACTGCGGGCTTCACATTTTTTTATATGTCCTATACTAATATGTCTGGGGCCAAATATAAAACCTATACTCAGATTTTATCTAAATACGCCACGCTGAAATTGTATATCTAATATACAATAAAACTGTTCTATGAATGCAGTGTAGA
>CAOJCR016427490.1:0-10579 GCA_948330485.1 Euphorbia neoarborescens
CTTACTTGAATTCTGCGTTTTCCTTCGAAAATGCTACTGCTCTCTTCGGTTCTTTTTTTTTCTGCTAATGAACAAGTGAAAAAAGTATATATCTTGATTGTCTCTTTTAATGAAGTTTCATGGATATTTATAGGTTAGGGAAATGTTTCTATTGGTTGAGGGCTTTCCAGGGGTGTTTTCTATTTGTTGTAGGAGGATAAGGATGGTTTAGAATGTCTGAGAATGGTTGAAATACCGCTCCTTTTTCAAACTGCTTTTTCTGTAAGTACCTTAACTGCTGGTGTCGCGATCGCGACAGGGAGTGTCGCAATTGTGACACCCTCTTTCAAGCACAAATTCCTCTTGTCAGGTAATGTCGCGATCGCGACCCTGCGAGTGTCGCGATCGCGACAGCCTTCTGTCTATCGGCTATCTTCACTCCCTCATTTTCGATCTTTGATTCGTTCCAACTTTGCAAAACTCTTCCTTAGGTCCTTTTAAGACTTTCAAAATCAATTCCCTGCAATAATCATCAATCTACACCAAAAACCATCAAATATCATGATTTATGCCTTATTTCTTATGAAAAGTGTGCAAATATATACGTGCTATGCACATACTATCATATACCTATTCGGACCTCCCACTTAATTCGTATTCTCACCTTCTTGAACAAATGGATTGCCTTTTTGGCATTCTTGATTAGGATGATCACCACCACACGTTACGCATATCACAGGCCTTTGTAACTCGAGTAAGCTCAGTTTAGCCATCATCATGGCCATTTTTCGACTCATATCATCCATGGCAGGATTGTACTATCCCGATAGAGCCATGTGAATATCGCTATGGTTAGATGCATCCTCAATCCACATTGTGCTCTTCCGTGCTACTCCTTTCATCAATTTTTATTCTAGAGCTGCTGATATTTGGAAGATATTTCCCTTGTAGAAGAATCAATTTGTGCATGGTTAGCCGGAGTCAAACCATGATAGAAAATACTAACCTGATGGAACTGAGGTATATTGTGGTTAAGGCAATTCCAAAGCATACTTTGAAATCTAGACCAAGCTTTGTTCTTGGGTTCTGTTCCAAATTGACGGAATGCATTAATCTCATTCTTCAACTGGACTGTCTTGGAAGGAGGAAAATCGTAGGCTAGGAATTGATCCTCCATCTGATCCAATGATGATATTGTTCCATGCGAAGTAATTCATAACATTCTATAGCTCCTCCTTTTAGAGAAAATGGAAATAACTTCAATCTGATAATATCTTGGGGTACACTGTTCATCTTTGTAGTGTCAGCCACCCTTGAGAGCCGATTCAGGTGATCGTTTGGGTTTTTTCCAATACCACCACTGAACTGGCCATTATTCTGCACCAACTTGATCATACTCATTTTTAGCTCAAAGTTGCTAGTAGTAATGGCTGGTATTACAACTCCAGCTCTATTCCTAGGTCTATAAGGGGTAATTAGATCTACCATATCCCTGTCATCTCTGATAGACTTTGTACTGCTCCCTAATCTCGTGTTCAAGCCTTTGCATTCACTCAACTTCCCATGCATCTCTTGCAATGCGTTAAACTTTAAATTGCTCACTTTCATGCCTTAAACGCTCTACCTCAGCTCTCAAATTAGCTTCTTCTATGGCTACATTTAAATTCCTCTTACCCTTTGGTTCCTGTGAAAAGTATGTTCTATTTCTAGATTAAAAACAAGGGATTACTGTAGAGTGTGCGTATAAAATGAAGAAAACCTCACAAAAGTGGTTATCGAAAATAACTAAATAATAAAAAATTAAAAATTAAATAAAAATAAAAGAATGCTCATATTAGATAGTTGCATTTGGTTTGATGTGGAAGGAAATTACTTTCCTCGATAACGGTGCCAAAAACCTCACACACGATTGGCAGTGGTGGGAAACAACTGCCAAATAGCTCACTAGAGGGCAGTATACCTTGTCGCTGTCAAGTAATAATATCTGATAAATTCCAGGTGTCAATCCATAGGAAAGTATCTACAATCACTGAACTACTAAGTTTCCTAACGTGTTTGAGCGAATAAAAATAGTAAATCAATTGCAGAAAAGTAAATTGCAAGAAATTAAAATCTAAATTAACATGTACAGTGATCAATCTCCTATCTTGATTTGTATCGACTTCAACAATTATCTTAAGGTAGTTTAAGGTGGCTTCTGAATGTAATATGTGGATGGCACTTCATAAGAAATAATTAATCAAAAACTAGGTCTCACATGTAAACCCTAATTCATGCAAATATGAAGTCAATTGTAGTGTATTCATAGATCGCGGTTCGACTCTAGTTTGTTAAAGCCTTTTTTGGAGATGAACTAGTTCTAGAGATTCAAAAACTACTGACCGTAATGTTTCCAGAATTGTCAATTCCAATTATTTCCTAGGGTTAATCTAGGTAAGGTCAAGTATATACATCTGACTAAGAGATATGGATCTCATAAGACTACAATCGCAACACAAAACACGTAATTAAAATTACAAGTAAGAAACCCTAATTTGCAATTAAAAACCCTAGCAAGTAGTGATAGAACGTGATAATGAAATTCAATCAACCGAGCTTAGTGAAGAAACCCCAATTCACAATCAAAGAGAGTAAGGAGAAACTTATTTCGATTAATCGCAAACTGTTTTCAAAGGTGGACTTGTGTTGAAGATGAAAGCTATGAAAAAATCCAATGCGAAGATGAACAATCGCAAAGGAGAAAGCCAAAGATCAACAATAAACAATTCCTTGAGAAAAATATTAAATCGGCGCATAGAACCTCTCGGGGAGTTGCATTCTCGTAAGAGCTCAGAGTTGTTGAAAGATAAAAGCCCTAGCTAATGTTCTAGTAACCTATTTATATATTTTCTAACCTCTTAAATAATCCCAAAACAGTTAGGGAGAAAATAGGAAAAAGAAATAAGAAAATTAAAGTCAAAACAGAAAACTAAAGACATGTCCCGTAGAGTGCTCATCGAGCACTGTACATCAAAAATAGTCAGGATCTCCAATTGTAGCCTGCTCGTCGAGTAAGGCATTAATGCTCGTCGAGCACTATCTCCAATAACATTTTAACCTTCCTTAATAAATTCTTCTCGTCGCGTACAACCTTAGTGCTCGTCGAGAACTTCCTTAGTGCTCATCGAGCACTACACCCAAAATCATTCTGGAACTCTGAATTAATTCTGCTCATCGCACACAGCCTTAGTGCTTATCGAGCAGTGCTTCCTTAGTGTACTCTTTCATTTTCTTCATTTGCTCTAATTTCTTTCCGTCATAACTTTGTCATCCAAATTCAGATTGTGATGATCTCATATCCGTTATAAAGCTTGTTGCCTTATCTCCGTCTTTGGTTTTGATCCCTACTTCGAAATTTGCATCCAACTTCCTTAAAAACTAATCCAAATATCTGACCTTGTTCTAGCTCCACACTTGGACTTCAATCCCGTTTCCTTCTCAAAATCAACTTGGGTATCTACCCCTGCATCATCAAGCTCAGTAAACGGGTCAAAGTAACCAAGTCCTTGATTTCACAACCTCAGACTGGCAAAAGTAACCAAACTAAAGATAAAGACAACTAAATATGCACAAAACCATAAATTACTAATAATGATGAAAATGCATGACACATAACACATAAATGCCAACTGTAAGTCAAATTATCCATCAATGGGGTTCCATAGAGCCTAAAATATAAGGTCGAAACCGACCTTATCAACTTCCCACACTTAGAACTTTGCTTGTCCTCAAGCAAAACAACCTGAAACTCAGAACAAGGAAACCAGCTTTTGCCTAAAAACCCACCTACGATTTAACCGTGCCAGTTCATCGATTCCAAACATTTAAAAGCAATCAAAATAATAACAATAACCATCTATAGAAAATAAACATAAGTACTGCTATTTTACATGCTCAAACTAATCAAATGAAAAGGAACTGTAAGAATCTATGCAGCTAATGTAATTCTCCTCACTGATTTCACTCAATACACTCAGAAATGCCAAGGTGAGAATAACACACATACAATCAAAACAAAGCACACATCACATAGTGAGATGATGGCAATCTCGGTGTAGTCACTAACAAAAAGGAGTAAAATCAGAGAACCTATGGGCCTTGTAATGTTTTGAGGTAAGGGTTAGGTATGGCGAAAGGCATTTAGGCTTGCAACTCCTTTAATTACACTGAAACAGTCACTGGCAAATTCTAGGTATAAAGGATAAAATGGAAACTACATTACCTTTTTAATAAACAACAAGCAACTATATTTGGACAGATGTGATGAAGAAGAAACAAAAGAGGGGAAAGAACATCATTATTATGTACAATAACTGATAAAAAGAGTCAGGATGAAAGAACGGAGAAATCCAGACTTAGAAGAGATCACAAAGAATAATCTCGGGACATAAATTTCCTTTTTTAACAATTTGGAACAACTTTATGAATTATATGTTAATATCCCAGAAAAAGATGTTCATAAATAATCAACAATAGGAACCCACCCCACACTTTATTAGACTTAATTTCTTGTAAACACAGAATACCATAAATATATTTCTCTTTTTTTCAAACAGTAAATAGTAAGCAATTTCCTTTGGAATATGACTGCGATAACCCAGAATACTAAATTTGAAGTGCAAAATCGGTGTTCAGTATAAAATAAAGGAGAGGATGGATCAAAGGGGAATCAAAGTGAAGGTAAATTGGCTTGTAGCTTTAGGGCTTTTTCCTTATAATATGGCTTTAAAAGAATAGGCTCAAGCTCAAATACGGGTTCTAAGGGTTGGTTGGTGCGTTGGGTTCAAAAGGGTTTAAATTGAAAAGAAGTGTGATGGGGTTGTGTTTGCAAGTGTGGCAAATCCTAAGGGTCTCTACATATTAAGCTCTACACATGTCAAGTGCAAAACTACACCGAGTTCTATGATCTAGCACACAATGTTCAATTATCTCTCAAAAAAAGAATGGAAATGAATTGAAAATTGTCCATTTGGCTCGAAAAATCCTCACTTTAAGCACAAGAGAGTTATTTTGTGTTTTTAGCAGCTTTGCTCTTTCTTTGTTCCTAATCACTATTTCAATTCAAGCATGGAAACAATAGTAAATGATTGAACCATTAGAGATGACTACCCTTATTGGTTTCATGCAAACACGTTATTCAGAAACGGTTGACAGAACAAATAGGCTATTTCCCAGTGTACATAGTTCAGAATTCCAAGTTTCCTACTTCAAAAACAAACAACTAAGTTCACTTTCAGGGATAATTAGGCAGTTATGAAGTCCCCATATCAAAACAATTTTTCTACCAATTCAACTTTCAATACGATAATTTACATATGAAAACATACCACATAGAAAACCATAATTAAATCATAAATCAACGCATACCAGCCAACATCCATGAAACAAAACTTTGTAAGCATGCAATAAAAACTAAAATAGAAATAAAATAAACTAGAAGCATATGAGATGCCACCCCACACATAGATTGCACTTATTTCAAAATATGCATTGGAAACACATACAACAAAAGTGTAAAGGGCATATGACATAGCGAAAGGGTAAGAAAACGCAAATATTGCCTTCCAGAGGAGGAGGCAGTGGTGGATAGTGAGATGATGGTGGTGGGTGACTCCAACCGTACTAATCTCTGTACTAGGTCGTAAGCTCCTCCAAGTGTTGTTGTCGAGTTCCATGAGACTCCAACAGTTGCTCCTGGATGTCAAAGAGAACCCCAATGTAGAGCCATATATTATGTAGGTTCTAAAGGATCTCATTAGTGCGGTCCCTCCGTGTATGTACCTCAGGTGGGACTGAGATGGTAGGTCCATCTGTCTCATCTGGCTCCTCTTGATCATCATCATCTTTAACTTGCTCTAGTAGTCTCTTCCCCCGACTTCCTTCCCCTAATCCTAAGGCGACTGCAATTCTAGCCGGTGCACTATCTATATTCTTGCTTGTTAGTTTCAAAGGCAGAACTCCTTGAAGATCATGAAAATAATTTGCACCTAGAAGGTGCTGGGTAATAACAGTAACTATGTGACCAAGTGAGAGGCCCCCTCTCACATGTTTGCTCCTAACAACGAGGGTGTCAATTATAAACATTCCAAGGTAAAGAGAGTGTCACGAGTAGCATTAAATAGCACTAAATGGTCAATAGTGGTCACTTTACTATCCTTGGGTTTTCCTTGCATGTTCCAGCAGGAAAACCTTTGCAATATTAGCAGGGACTTGCTCCTTTTGGCCACTGTTTTAACTATCCTCCTATCATAGTATTCATTCCCTATTAACTCATCCATATAATATGCTCGGACATTCCTACCGGCTATTTTAATTAAGCTTCCCCCTACTCTTGAAATAAGCATTATATTAGGCCACATCCATGTAATATGGTTTTCAAAATAGCCTAAAAGTAAGGCTAGGTTGGGGTGGGGTGGAATCGGCTATTAATGATATAAAGAACTCTTATGCTAATGTGGTATAAATTGGTGTCCCCTCCATGCTATTTGATCCTATCCCAATAAATGCAAATAATCATTAAAGTCATCATAATCTCTGATTTCCCGGAGTGATTGTGCATCAAAAAGTTTGAAGGGAATGATAGGAACCTACGAATGCCCTTATATGCATGTACTTCCCTTGCATTAAGTTGGGGAAATGGACATTTTACAGCGTAGGAGTATCCAGTCGATGGCTCCATCTATGGTGGTTCTTGTGGTGCTCCCTTGGCTCCTCGGAAGGTTTTACCGAGAGTCCTTTCCCTTTCTTGGCTTGCCGCTTCAACCTATAAAAAGAAAAGTAAATAAAACAAGAAATAATGCAAAAATAGAAGAAGAAAAACAAATAAAACAAACTAAGGTGGAGGCAAAATGCAACCTAATAAGGAACATAAAACATCTATTAGACCAATGATAAAGATACGGGAACACTACACAATTGAAAACCCCAAATAGTGTGTTTGTCATTATACGAATAGTTCAACATCTCCTTAGAAAGCCAACAATTTTCAACGTAATTATGCCTAATCAACAACATCACATTAGCATCCCAAAAGTAATGAACTATATGGTTATTCATCAATTAGTTATGGGCATATTCCTCCACAATTCAGTCCACGACATTGTGGCATAAAATCTAAGCATATTGAATCTCAATCATCACTCATAGACTTAAGTGCTTGAATAAATTTGCAATATTAAACCAAACCAAAGAGTGGAGAATAGCACATTCAATATCTAGAGAAAATAGCACCAACTCCTTAGTCTAAAGTGTCAACAACATCTCCTTATTTAGCACATGACATTCAGTACATTTGTAACAAATCAGCAGCATAACATCATTGATATAGGTTAAGTTCCTTGCCGCATTCAAATTTCAAAGACATGGCATGTTCTTTATTAACAAACGATGTGAAGCATCCCTCAATCAACAACACTTATTCAACTAGTTAACAAATCCAACTCAATTAATAATACCAGAAAAAGATAGCACTATAAAAAAATAAGCAATAATGAGGAAAGGTTAGTGATGGGAAAAAAATTTGTCATTAAAAGCATATTTTAGATACTTTTAATGAGGAAACAAAGAAACCATCACTAATAGAATTATTAATAATTACAAAAAAAATTCTTTTACAAAAACTAAAAAAATTTATATAAGAGGCGCCAAAATTTCCCTCCCATCCCAAAGTAATACTTCTCAAAAACTAAAAAAAACCCCTCAAACCCTTACAATATCGTTGAACTCCTAATCTCTCTCCCTTCACAATATTTGTGACTTCCTAATTTCTCGAATCACTTGCTCCTAGATCGTCGGCATCAAAATCATTTACACTTTTTCCATTATCAGTTGCAAAGGAGCCATCGATTGATCGACGATGTTTCTTTATCACCGCTGCAAACACCGGATATCTAAATCCCTGTTGACTCATCTGCCGCTGCTTTCACCTTTTTGGGTAGATATACCCCTTATATCGTGTCTGATCAGGAGAACTGCTACTCCATCTACTTTGAGGAATAAGTTAACTCCGATAATCTTCTTCCAGTTTCATTTGTAAGTATTTTTATCTCTTGCATTTTTAAAATTTTATTTTTATTTTAGCAAAATTCTTTACCTGATCTCATCACCTATATGTAGTATTTTCTATTTGTTTCTGATTCACTTAATGAATCTGACTTTGGTGTTATGGAAGAGACTTCTAAATTAGGTTTAGATAATTCGAATTTAGAATTATTGTTAGGATTTGGTATAGACAGCTACAATTGTAAAAATGAAATATTTATGTATTCCTAATCTACTTGTTCATTTTCGTTGATTTCATTTTATGTAGCAGTACGTGTTTATCTTTAGTGTCTCAGTAATAGATCCATTCACTTACAGGGACAATTCTTGGTAGGAAAGGGTTTTACGTGCTCTCACCTCCTCTGGGATCTAGCTCTTCTTAAGTGCCCTTAGTTTATTGTGTCAAATTTTAGTGTTCAGAAATTTCTTTTTGATGTGGGTAAACATGTGGTACTTTTGGAATGAATATTCTACTGATCTTTATTCCCTTCTTTGGTATAAATGAAATAAGATAAAGCTTTCTTTAGTTCGGGTTTTGAAACTTTGAGTCTATTTGTTACTGTCCTTTCGTTGAATAAGAGCACTATTTTTACACTACCTACTATTGTTAAACAACCTTTGTTAATATGCATTGCTCATGTTGTTGGTTGACAGTGGCTGACTAACAGTTGGAAGACTAGGGAGGTCATCTTCCCAAGCAGGGTAACTCATGCTGCTCAGACTCCCCCTCCTTGGTCATGGTCTTGATCTGATTCAATTTTTCTTCTCTCTTTTTAGGTAAACCTTAATGATTTCAAATGATTGTTATATGCGGTTTGTACCTTTTTTGTTGCAAAAGTTACTGTTGCTGAGCCTTTCTTACTTCCCATGATTTTTGATAGGTATTTAAACCATAATGTCAGTAAGGAAACATTTCTTTTTCACGATTTTAACTTTAGTTATTTTGTTAGGTGCTCAAAATATGTTCTACTCTTGCACTCTGTATTTGGTTGCTGTGATTATTTTGGTTTAAGCGGACGAAAATGATCAAATTAACCCTATCATCACAAGAGGATGTTGTCTTTTATGTTTGGTGGTATAATTGTGTCCTTTCCTTTGTATTTATGTAAATAAGGATCACATTTCTTTTTTCCAATTTAAAGTTTTAACTATGGTAGCTATGTTCTCAAAAAATCTCCCATTGGTTTGTATTCTGTTTGTGATTCCTTATGAATTAAGTGAATAAGGGTAATAAGGTTTAAGGTCAATTCAAGTTCTAGTCTTTGATGCTATAACTTGCTCATAATTTTCTTTCGCTTCAGGAGATCCTATAGGGCAGGTAGTATTGCCTAAACTGCACCTGTTGGATATGTGGGGTGTTGGTCAATTATGTGGAAGATAGCAGTTCCTTTGATGCATTTAAATGTTCACAACGTGAGCACAAATGTCATGTCCCCACCTTTCAAAAGTTGCAGCTGGATTGTTTTCTCAATTTTAAATTATTTCAAGCACTTATGAAAAGCTTAAAATATTTTAATAAACAATTGCATGCCAAATTATGAGCTGGAATTTCTCCTATCATTACAGACATTCAGTATATATCATTAGATTTTTAGGTTCTCCTGTCAAAGTAGATATTTATTTCATTGCTATAGATTTAAATTTATATCTTATTCTTGTACATAGAAATTCTTAGCAATTTATGATTAAAGCAGCTGCTTGTTATAGGATGTGGTTTTCTTGAAATATTTATCAAACTAAGGAGCTTAGGCTTTAAGTTTTTGTTCTGACAATCTGGATATTTGTCCTTGAATTTTATGATAATGCCTCTAAGTAATTGTGCAACTACCAGGTTGTGGTGATTCTAAATTTTCACTAGAATCGACTTCTACTGTGATTTTGGTACATACTTTGTATAAAAATATCTTGTTTCTTACGAAGTGTTAGATTTGTCAATTTATTCAAGAATATCAATTGGTAAAGTATGTTTTACGTTTTTACTTCAGAAGTGCTTAGTGCTTCCTAATTTAACTTTGTATCCATTTAAAAGTCACTAGGAATTCCACTTCTTGTCTTACAAATTAGTGGTTTTATAGTAGCCTAGTCGATATTATAGAATTTAATACCTAAATCCATGATCATTATTTATGAATAATTTTTACCTGTTTTTTTTTTGGAATTCTATTTTCTACAGATCATGGTACATGCTTAGAAAAGAAACCTTTATCCAAAGAATTCGAATCTGATTTGTGGTTCCGTGGTGGAAGTTTTCAGGAGGTACTTTGATCCGCTTATCAACTTACTAAATGCCTACTGAAACCTTTCTACTATGAGGGCTCCTTTGGTTGAATCTGTTTTCATTTACTTTTCAAATTGTACACTGCTGCTACATGATTATTATGTTGTTCTCATCTCTATCTCTCTTTTATATATAAGTGAGTGAGTGTGTGTTTTCCCTTAAGTTGGAGGCTTTTCTCTCTACTACTACTGTGGGTCTAAACTGTCTTTGCATGTATTTTGTCAAATTTTTCAAGTTTATATT
>CAOJCR016432259.1:0-11174 GCA_948330485.1 Euphorbia neoarborescens
CTAGCCACTAAATGGGTTTATCGCATTAAGTATAACCTAATGGAGAAGTGGATAAACTGAAAGCCAGGCTTGTTGCCAAGGGGTTTAATCAAGTCCAAGGTGTTGATTTTCATGATTCTTTCAGCCCTGTGGCTCGTACAGTTACTGTTCGATTGTTATTGCCTCTAGGTGCAGCTTTCAATTGGCCTATTCATCAGGTTGATATTAACAATGCCTACGTCCATGCTGATGAAGACATTTATCTACTCCCACCTAAAGGCTATTCAAAAGCTCAACCTAATCAATTTTGTAAGCCGGTAAAGTCTTTTTATGGACTTAAACAGGCTGGTCGGCAGTGGCATCAAGAATTACTCTCCAAGCTCTCAGCTTTTGGGTTTCAGAAATCTTCCAATGATCATTGTCTCTTATTCAAACACCAGCAAGGCACATTAATTGCGGTTCTCATCTATGTGGATGACATCCTTATCACTAGTTATACTCTTGCTTACATTCAAGAAGTCAAGAACTATTTGCATACTACATTTACAATCAAGGACCTGGGAGCAGTCAACTATTTCCTAGGCATTGAAATATTTCGCACAACAGATGGAATTTTTTGCTCACAAGTCAAATATATTACTGACCTTGTTGAAGATGTTGGTCTTATCCAAGCCGCTTCTGCCTCCAGTCCTTTGCCATCTGGTCTTCAGCTCCATTCTTCTGGCGAATTGCTTTCCAACCCAGATGCTTACAGATGGCTTGTTGGCAAGCTTCTTTACCTTGGGTTCTCCAGGGCCGATATTACCTACAGTACCCAACAGTTGAGTCAATACATGCAACATCCATGCTCCCATCACATGAATGCTGCTTTGCATGTCATTCGTTATTTGAAAGGAACGAAATTTACTGGGCTTTTCTACCCAATCCAAACTAACCTCTCTCTCCTAGCCTACTGTGATGCAGACTGGGGTGGTTGTCGATTAACCCGTAAATCCCTTACTGGGTATTGCATTTTTCTTGGCCATGCACTTATTTCCTGGAAAACAAAGAAACAAACTACGGTCAGTCGCAGCTCTGCTGAGGCTAAATACCGAAGTTTCGCCTCTACTTGCTGCGAACTCAAATCGATCTCTTACCTCCTTAAGTATTTTCAGTAGCCTCTTTGCTTACCCATTTCGATCTCTTGTGATAACAGTGCCCCCATCGCCATCGCTCAGAATCCTATTTCTCATGAACGCATCAAGCATATGGAGATTGACTGTCACTATGCTCGTCAATACGTCGAGGAAGGATTTGTTTCTCTCACTCATGTATCTTCTCACTCGTAGCTCGCTGATCTTTTCACTAAACCCCTCAATGATGCTGCCATGGCTCCATCGTTATCCAAGATGAATCTCGTTTCCCTACCTGCTCATGCTTCATCTTGAGGGGGGGCTGACGAAGTTACAACTGCAAGGGGTTTAAGCAAAGGATATGGGCATGAGCCCACAATCAGCCCATCAGCATTTAAGCCCACATACATCAACTGCAACAACCTGTTTACAGTATTAGTTAGCTAAACCAGCATTAGTTAGTTAGCTAGTCTGTTAAATAAGTTGTTAACTGTCAATTTTCTAGATCCTTCTTTTCTTCTCTAAATTCTGTATAAATAGAGGACTTTGTAATTCAGAATCAATTCAATAAATCAGTAAATTCTTTAGGTATAAAGTATATCCAATTCGTGATTCATTTAGTAAAGAAAAGTATTGGTTATAATGAAAAAGCACGTGGCTAGTAAAATCGATGAAGTAACATTTTAAGCAAGGGTTAGTGTAAAATTCCAATCTACATGTGAATGTTCATGAGGTGGTTTAGCTACCAGGTTGCCTTTCTAGCAATTTTTACTAGATTCATGTCTTTACCAATAAGTTCAGGCAACTACAATTCAGATAGCCCAAGGGTATTTCAGTAAGTTCAAGTTCAAGCACAAAATATAATGACATATAGGAGATGGCAATACAAAGAAGAGCGTAGCATACAAAGAAAATTCAAATAAAAATGGAAATAATATACAACGTTAATGGTGGAAAGAAAGAGAAGAAAGGTGGCAGTACCTGCGAAAGAAAATGCAGAAGAGAAACTCGCTGAAAGAAAGGAAGAACTTGTTGATTTTTGTTCTAGGACATCAGAACTAAGAGAGGAGAGAAGGAGAAGTAGAAAGAATAAAAGAAAGCGATTATGGCTTTTTATGAAGAGTACGAAAGGGATGTGGTCATGCCTTCAGGGTTCCTCAAGCCTTGTGCTGTCAGGAATAAATGACGGTATGTTATCGGTAAGTACGTGATATAAGGATCATGCCTAGTTAATGCACTATAATATAAAGGGACATTTTTTATTTGGTAATTCATCCTATTTTTATTTGTCAGGTTCAAGTTAATGGTTCTATGGAAAAGATTCAACCTTAAAAGATTCACTTGCTTTTGGAGGGGGGCTTCCAATAACAATGAGTTATCACTCGGCTCGAGTCTAATGGCTATTTCATTTCTTAAGAGTGATAAGTCGTATTTCGATCATCTGGCCAGGTAGATCTCAGTTGAGCAGACCAAAATAAATATTTCTTTGGCAAGCCGAGTGGATTATGCTTAGGCAAGTTGGATAAGGTTTAAAGTGACTAGATCTAGAAATAGTGGAGCGATAATAAAGTATTAGGAAACTATTATCCTAGTTCAGATTAGGATAAAGAGTTGGTCTCATGCCCAATCATTGATTCTTAGGGAGAGCCCTAACAGAACTTGCACACTCAATTTATATATAGAGAGAGGAACAGTCCTCTAGAAAAGGTTATTTTATTCGAAGCAACATAAATTTTGCATAATGCGTATTCTCATATCTAATACTAACTTAGGAATCAGAGTTCTCACTAGGGCTACCGTTGTTACTTATTCTTCTTGTGCAAATTTTTTGGCGATGACAAACAGTGTTAAAAAAAGCTTATCTCTATAAGAAATATTATAATTGCAATCTAACCATACAATAATTTATCTTGAAGTCGATAAAAAATCAACTGCAATTATGCCAAAAATTTCCAACAATAACAATAATGTATAAAACTACAAGGGATTGAGATTTTCAAAGAAAAGAAAAAAATATTTTAGCTTGTTACATATTTAAAGATAAAATAATGCCACATTTATATCTTTAAAAATAAAAATATGTTACATTTTGAAGAAAATTAGAGATAATAACATTTTTGGAGTATGATCTATATATCTTTACCACTCCTTACCCATGAGAGAAATAAATTTATAGAACCCTATGAATTTTTTTCTTTTTTAAAATGTTGATAATAATAATATTATTAGCCAACCTAGTAAAACACTTAAATATAGGTGTAGCTCGGGTCGGATAGTTTATTTCGACTGAAGTAGTGGGCCGCGTTAAGAGAATCGTTGATCAACAGAAAACCAAAGTGTATTTTCTCAAAAAATATCAAATTTATTTATTCACACTTGTTGATTTTGTTGGAATTTCACATCACTTGACCATGAAGCTACATTGCACTACTAGAAACATAAGATTTAGCAGCAACCTTTTTTTGCTGCTAAAGGTATAAAATTGTTGCTATTGATTTTTTACAACAAGAAAAAGTTGTTGCATGTTGCTGCCAAATAATTGTAACGGTATGTATTTTGCAGCAAAAATGAGTTGCTGCTGAAAACTAATTTTTTAGCAACACTAATTTTTTGTTACTAAAAACTCAAAACTTGTTGCCATAGATATAGTCTATGGCAACAATTTCCAAAGTTGTTGCCATATGCTATATCTATAGCAACAATTTTGTAAGTTGCTGCCATAGATATACCCATATGGAAACAACTTTCAAAAGTTTCTGCCATAGATAATCTATGGCAGCAACTTTCCATATAGCAACAATTTTCAAAGTTGCTGCCATACATAGTATCTATGACAACAATTTTTTAAGTTGTTGCTATAGATATACCTCTATAGAAACAATTTTAAAAGTTACTGCTATATTATAGTTTTAGCAGCAAATTATATTTGTTGCTAAATTTTTGTTGCTAAATATAAGAATTCTTGTAGTGTTGGTCTTTATATTAGAGAGATAATTAATATTTTTTGGAGTTTAATCTTTGTTTGTATATTTTAACATACTATCAAAAGTAAAGTTTGATTTTTATCCTTTTAGAAGCTCAATTGCCCTTACAGTTCAAATCACATAAAATTTTCGTCAAGTTGAACAGAATCTATGTGGTGGCCAGTTATGTATGCTGATTGAGTATCTAATCATTGATAAATGAGAATAATGATAGATAAAATTGTGACAAGTGAAAAATGTCACATCATCATTTATTTTTTGTTTTACTAGGTGTCTCTTACTTTTTAACATCGATAAAAAAATTAATAAAAATATAGTATTGAATAGTTATTTATTTAGATTAATTCTTGCAACTAAATTAAAATGGTAGAGAAACTTTGAGGTGAAAGAATGGGAATTTCATAGAGCCCCTTGTGTGGTTTCAGCCTATCTCTTTTTGAGCGATTAGGTTTTTGTACGCCTCTATGGTTACCGCCGGTAGATGTGCTTACATCCGATCATGGATAAGAGCATGGAGACACTCTGGAGAAGATTTTTGCTGACTGAGGATGAAGAAAACCTGCTTGTGCTAGGTACATATGAGAGACAGAAGGAGATCAGATATAGCTTTGTGGGTAAGATTCTATCTTCAAAACCGCTTAATCTAAAAGATATGACAAATATATTTTCTGCCATTTGGAAGTTGAGCAAAGGCTTTACAATTGAAGAATGTGGAAATGGTGTGTTTGTGGTTGAGTTTGAGTCTAAGAGCAATAGGGTGAAAGTCCTAAATGAGGGACCATGGCATTATGATAGGCAGTTGGTGGTACTAATGGTAGCTCAGGAAGAGAAGCAGTTATCTGAGATTAAGCTTGATAGATGTCTTTTCTGGGTTAGAATATGTAATCTGTCATGGAATTGCAGAGATAAAGGGTCAATCAAAAAAATAGCTAGTAGAATTAGAGAATTAATGGAGGTTGACGATAATACGTTGGGGATTTTAGGAAATATGTAAGGGTAAGAGACTTGATTGATCTAAATGTTGCTCTAAAGAGAGGATTGAAGGTGGTGACTCCGAACAGGAAGGAATATGGATTTATTATAATTATGAGAAGCTACCGAATTTTTGTTATAACTATGGAATAATTGGGCATGTGCATGAAGATTGTCCAGTGGATGGAAAGGGAACTGAAGGTGATGACTACATGTGTAGCCCTTCTATAAGAGCATCTCCTATGAAACAAAAAAGTTTTGCAGTTGGATGGCAATCTAAAAGTAGTAGTGGGGAAAAGGGCAAGTTAGACTCTTCTAGTAGTTTGGCTATAGTAAGAAGAAGAATTATTAGGGAGGAGATTGGGGAATTTGACAAAGGTGATTAGGGAGAGAAATCATCTGGTTGTTCTACAAATCGAGAAGAGCAAAAAAATTTTGGGAGCATAGGGAAACAATCTGAAGAAGAATCTGCAAGCCGAGATAAAGCAGACAATCGAAAGATGCAAAGTTAGAGTTCGCAAGGAGATAATCCCTCCATGGTAGATGGCTTAACCCCACTTTTGAAGGACCCTATAAACGATATAGCAAATGTGAAACGAGCAAAGAAAGCCGTATGGTGTAGAGGTGGAAAGTATAGAAGAATTTGCAAAAGGCAAAATAGTGTGGAGTCGACAAGACCAGGAGATGGTGGAAGCCTGGAAAGTTGGAGTGAGGATAGTAGAAAAAGACAGTTACAAATGGATAATATAGAGATAGATGAGTTAAGTGTTGTGAAGAAAACAACTATGACAATGGATGACCAAAAGGTGGTGACCGGGAACCGGTCCCACCATTCGCAATGAAGATCCTTAGTTAGAATGTTCAAGGGCTGGGCAACCCTTGGACATTCCAAGCCCTCAGGAAGGTGATGAGGGATAACTAAAGCAGATTGATAAACACGGCTTAACATTGCTTGACAATAGCATACAATATATATACAAGTGAGGCTATGGCTAGGGTTTATGTACAATTACAAAACAGTACATAACATAATATACAAATACATATCTACCCTTTATACTCCCCCTCAAATTGACCCGGGGGTGACACCATGGTCAATTTGTTCCTCAACCACCAGAACCGTGCCTTTGATAAGCCTTTAGTGAGAACGTCTGTAGCCTGATCAGTGGAAACTAAGAAAAGAACCCGTAGACGCCCCTGTCGAACCAAGTCCCGCACAAAATGGAAATCTATCTCCAAATGTTTACTCCGATTGTGAAAAAATGGGTTTAAAGTTAAATATGTAGCACTCAAATTGTCACAATACAGGACTAGACATGAAGAGGTAAAGAGCTTGAGTTCACTCAATAGATGGAGCAACCAAGAAATCTCAGATGTGGCGGAGGCAAGGGCTCGATACTTAGCCTCAGTCGATGATCTTGACACTGCCCGTTGTTTGCGAGATGACCAGGAAATTAAATTTTTTCCCAAATAGATAGCATAACCACTTGTGGAGTTTCGATCATCAATGTCACTTGCCCAATCCGAATCAGAATAACCAACTAAATCACAGGAAGATGGTCGAAGAAAAATTCCATGTGAAGTCGTACCTTGCAGATAACGAAGCAATCTTTTCAGGGAAACCCAGTGGTCAATAGTCTGTTGGTGCAAGAATTGAGAAATCTTATTAACAACATAGGAGATGTCAGGATGTGTAAATGTAAGGTATTGAAGACCTCCAACAAGTGATCGAAATAAAGTTGGGTCTTTGAAAGTTTCACTACGTTGACTAGTGAGCTTGACAGCAACATTCACCGGTGTGGAAATAGACTTTGCTTCTGCCATTTGAGCTCTTACTAATAAATCTCTAATGTACTTGCTTTGATGTAAAAGCAAACCATTTTTTCACCAAAGAGCCTCAATTCCAAGAAAATAGTCCAACCTTCCAAGATCTTTAATTGCAAATTTCTTGGCAAGAAATTGTAGCAACTTAGTAATGAAACCCTCATCACTTCCGAGAATAAGAATGTCATCGACATATATGAGGCAGAAAATCTGTAATGTAGCCGTAACGATATAATAGAGAGAACTATCAGCACGGGAGCAAGAAAAACCAAATCAATAAGAGACCCCGTGAGACACTTGTGCCACTACCGAGGGGCTTGTTTTAAGCCATACAAGGACCGATGAAGCTTACAGACATAATTAGGATAGGCTGAATCCACCAATCCAGGGGGTTGAACCATAAAAACATCCTCTTCAAGAATTCCATGTAAGAAGGCATTGGAAACACCCAATTGCTTAACAACCCAACGACGAGAAATAGCAATAGACAATAACAACCGAATTGTTACAGGCTAAACAATCGGGCTAAATGTGTCAATAAAATAAATGACTGGCCTCTGGTGAAATCCCTTGGCCACTAAGCGAGGTTTGTAGCGATCAATGGAACCATCTGGTTTGCGCTTCATTCAGAAAACCCATTTACACCCAATTAACTTTTGATGGGAATTCGGTGGAACCAAGGACCAAGTGCCATTACTCTGCAATGCCATGAATTCATCGGTCATAGCCTGCTTCCACTCAGGTATATGAAGTGCTTTTGTATGGCTGGTCAGTTCAATGGCAAGAGAGGCGGACATGTGTAAATCAAATGGCTTGGTTGCTTTGAGTTTCCCAGTTTCTTTTCGAGTAACCATGGAATGTGTTTTCTGGTTTGGAGGATGGGCCTTTGGAGGGGCTGAAGTTGATGCTTTTTCAAAATTGGGTAAATCAGCAACAAGAGATAAGCCATGATCAGGTGAGGCAACATGAGATTTTTCCGGAAGATTTGTGTGAGAGACAATCGGTGGAGACACAATAGTTATATTTGGTGAGATAGGTGGTGTTAATGATGGAGCGGGTGATGGGGAAGAGGGAGACGATGAGGCTGAAGTGTGTTTTAGGGTAGAGGTCTACGATGAAGCCGAAGTTTGTGTTGGGTTTGAACCGAAGGGTGAATTATGAGATATAGGCATAGGTGTAGAGTTAGAAGGCATTGTTGAGATATGGTGGGTGGGATTTGAGATGTGGTTGTGGGAAACTGAATAGTATAATGGGGAAAGGACGTTGGTCTATGTGTATTTGTATGAACACCATCATTGTCGTCATCATTTAACCGTAAACTCGGAAAAACCTGTTCATCAAATAAAACATGGTGTGAGTGTGAGCGCAGCGACTTTTTATGAAAAATAAAAAAATTAACGTCTTTTGGGGAAAATCAAATTTTTTTTAAAAGAAAACATTTTAAAGTGAAATCAAAAAATAAAAGAAGACGTTTCCCAAGCGAGTGGAATTCTCCTTTCCTAGTACCCCCCACTAAGAGGCGGACCCAAATAGGAACTTAAGGCTTTCGGAGGAAGGATCTCCAAATGACAAGCGCGTGTAAACGAGTGCTTGGGAATTTCAACAAGATAAAATGATTTTTTGAAGTAAAACAATTTTTAGAGAAGAATTCAAATTCAAAAGAAATTCAAACTCGAATCTCTAAAAACGATGTTTGGAGTAGCCACCCGGTTCTAAGCTCTATCGGGAATTTAATCACTGTTGAACTCAAAACCTAAGCTCGAATCCAAAACCGTGATCCAGAGATCGGGTTCGAACAAGGATCTTACTTATCCTTTTTCGAAAAATATTTGAAAATCGACAATATTTAATAACAAAATATTTTTACTTGCAAAACTTAAGATTGATTTTAGTTCTTTTAATTTTAGTCAACGTACATGCAAGAGCAGATAAAAAAAAAGGAGTAAATTAAACACATTTACAACCCTTCACAACAAACTATCCTATGGGGATACATTTGTTAAAAAAAGGGGAAGGGGGAGAACATCCACGCATACATAACATGCAATAATTGCTTGAAAATAAACATTTAGCACATCAACATGCTTGAAATGGATATGTGAAGAAGAGGGAGTAAGATACCTCGGGATCATGCAAATTAGGGGGACGTTTGATCCAAAGCGAATTTATTAGATCGAACGTTTTGGGCCGGAGGATGGACTCGCGGCGGTCCGAAAACAGTTTTGGCTAGTTTTACGGATGGGTTGTGGTGAAATTTATTTTAAAAATCATTTGGATCTTATTTTAATCTTTTTGAGACATGTATTTTAGTGGGTCGATTTTTCGGGAATAAATCCCTTTGTTGGACTGTTATAGCGGTCCTAAACCGATATTTACCGGTTTCTAAATACAGACGAAATAATTACAAAAATATGAAGCTAAGTCTCAGATGTAAATTAAATCGCACTAATTAATGGCAGAGCATCGACGCACAGAAAATAATTTTTAAAGGATAAGAGATACATACCTGATATGCAAACTCCGGATATAAAACAAAGTGAAAAATTAGAGATAACTATAAAACACTCAATAAAACACATTAAAAATTTCAAGAAAAAAAAACATGTAAAAGAAAAGAGGTTGAAAATTAAAATGAAAGAAATTAGCATTAAAATAAAAATAAAGTCAAATCAAATAAATAAATAAAAAAAACAAACAGTTAAGTGAGAATAAAGACTAATGAAATTAATAATATATAATATATGTATATATAAATCAAAATCAACAATTGTGTGAGTTGTCAATTAACAACATGGCAAAAATAGGTAAATTCAACCCAACAACCAATAAACAGCAGCAGTTGAATTTAAATTCCCAATTACGGCCAATCTAATTGGGCAACAACCTAACATTGAGACAATTGTCCCGAAATTTATCACAGTAGTAAACACAACCCAAAAAAGAAATAATGAATCTAAAAACAGAAGATGTAAAAAATATGGTTTAGAAAAAAATGAATAAATCCAAAGCCATAACATGTAAACTTATTGGAAGTAGCAACTTGACAGTAATCCGAAACCTTGGAAAAGATGATGAACAACAAAAATAAGGACTGTCAAACAAACTTCTTCTGTAATTCGATTCAACACGCCATGATTTCTATTTCATCAGTGAAATAATCAATCAAAATAACTTATAATTTCAATTCACTGAATTCAATAATAAAGCAAATCGACCGCAGCAACATGGATCGAAATCAAAGGACAGAGAAAACACAAACAACATACATCCAAAAAACCCAAAATCAAATTCACAAATTGAAAAGTGGTTAGAATGGGTCTCAGGATACTGCTTGAATGCAGTGTTTTTCAATTCATTTAATTTAAGAAGCTCAACCAGAACTGATCCATTAGTTCAAATTCAATTTGGAAATTCAATTTTTAGAGACATGGAATGAAAATTCAATATCAGTTATTTGATTTCTTACCGTCAGTCTCCTACCAAATTGTAGCTCAATTTCGTTCTCTCTCTCGGTGTTTGTCGAATCCTCTTTTGATTTCCACTCCCTCGGTTTTGAAATCACATCCCCCTTCGCCTGCTTCGATCGACCACCGCCTCTACTACTTTCAATTTTCGTTAGCAGCGTTCTTTTTGCTGATTTAAGAATTTTTTTCCCGAGCAGTCCTCGTTCGTCAAAAATCCTCCCCTTTGAACAAATTACAGCCTCCGTTTGGTTTGTCAATTCTCGCCGCCGGCTACCCTCTCTTTTGTCAACCCTCTGCTTGATTTCGTTCCTTCTCCTCTACCAGTCTCCCTCTCTGTCTTTTAATTCAGCCCCCAAATTGTAGAAATCCCCTTAATTCCTTTTCAAATTCTCCACCCAATCCGAAAAGAATCTCTCCCAAATCAGGAAGAAAATGTGAAAATAGAGAAACAAAAGAAGGAAAAAAATCGTTTGAAGAGATCATTCCTTCCCCATCTGAATTTTCCAAAACAAAGGCTGTCAAAAATGGCTATTCATCTATGTGATATCCTCTGGCCTTTGCTGGCTTTTTTTTGTTTCCTCTTTAATACAAAAACGATGTCATTTTTAATTTAAGGAAAAGAAGGAAAAATGATGAAAATAATGCGGCCAAGGGGAATAAAAACAGGGTAGTTGGAAGAGAGTGGAGCACGTTGACCACTGGGCTGCCATGCTGTCTTTGTTACGCAATATATGCCTAAATACATATATTCAAATGTGTTGTTTAGTCTTAAAAAATAAAATGCTTAAGAGGGGGGATTGAGCTCGCGATCTCAAGGATGGGAGTGAGCAGACCTGCAG
>CAOJCR016433533.1:0-16582 GCA_948330485.1 Euphorbia neoarborescens
GAAGTAAGATATAATAAATATTTTTCATTTAGATTTAGCTCTTCTCCTCTTGATAGAGATTTACATTTTGATTATGCATTAAACATTTGAATTGATGCAGGGGGTTCAACAGTTCAGCCACTTCCGTGGGATATACGGATCAAAGTTGCAATAGGAGCAGCCCGAGGTCTTGCTTTCTTACACACATCAGATAAGCAAGTCATTTACAGAGATTTCAAGGCCTCGAATATACTGCTTGATGGGGTAGACTTATTTAACAATGATATATATATATATATATATATATATATATATATATATTTTTTTAAATTTGTTACTTCCTTCATACTAGACTATTGTGGTTACTTCCTCTTTTCCATGTATATTCTATTTGGTTCGAGCTATTATTTCATGGCTTTGGATAGACGGGTTAAATTTCTGTGTAAAAGTATGCTCGTCTTTTGCTTTAACTTCTAATCAGTCGCTTGTTGCAGTCTTACACAGCCAAGATTTCAGATGTCGGTTTGGCAAAATTTGGGCCTTCAGCTAGCCAATCACATGTAACAACAAGAGTGATGGGAACTTATGGTTATGCTGCTCCGGAATATGTTGCGACAGGTAACTGTCCACATCATCCTTCAATTCCCATCCTGTAAAGTGATTGCCTTTCGATGAGTTTATAAATATTGACATTGGATGATGAAACAGGACATTTGTATGTTAAAAGCGATGTCTACGGGTTTGGAATTGTCCTGGTAGAGATTTTGACTGGTTTGCGAGCACTTGACACAAACCGTCCAAGTGGAAGACATAGCCTTGCAGAATGGATTAAACCGTATTTATACAACAAGAGGAAGTTGAAGAGCATCATGGATTCACGGTTGGAGGGGAGATATCCTTCAAAAGCAGCATTTCGAATAGCTCAGCTTGCTCTAACATGCATAGAAGCCGAACCCAAGCATCGGCCATCTATGAAAGAAGTTGTGGAGAAATTAGAAACCATAGAAGCAAGTAAAGAGAGGGAAACAGAACTTCGAGCCCGAGCTCGTACTAACCGATCTGGAACTCACCATCACGGCCAGCAACCTGTGCAATATCGATCTCCGCTTCATCCAAGGCAGGAAGTAAATGGAGCATATCAACAATCTCCAAGAGCAAAGTGAAGAAAACAGTTTTGATACTGTCGTGATTTTTTTGTTAATTTTTCATATTGTAAAATTTATCTTGTCTAAATTATGATTTTTCTGTTGTAATTAATTATATGATTAGGAATGAAGAATTAATGTGACTATTGTTTATGATGGGTTGAATTTGAGAGGATTTGAAGACTATTCAGATTAATTTAAGACTTCTACACTTCTTTTAATACAATGCACACATCTCTTTCTTGCTTTCTATTATTAATTTACATTACGACAAACCAATATCATGCCACATTTTTTTAACCATCAATTGATGCAAATTTAAACTGAAATGCAAAAGTTCTTTCCGCTGCCCTTTTTTCACCCATAAAATACAAACCTAAGAACTTGTTTAGGGGGGAAGTTTGTGTTGAATTACACCATTCTAAGCTCCCTTTTGACATTTGAACGAGTCAAGTATTAGTTTTTTGACTTGATCTTTACACTTGGAGATTAGTTTCTGATTTGATATGACAGATTTTCAGCAGAAAGATTTTTTTTTCTTCAGCTGTATAAATACATTATTTTCATGTTCAATAAAATATACTTTTCAATCTCAATATCTCTGTTCTTTACATTTGCATCTTTACAAATTAGAATCAAAGACATTTAGTGGTGGAACTAAAAAGCAAATCCTGGGGGCTGATTCGTAACAAATGATCAGCTCAGTCTAGTTCCTCTATCGGCTGCAGTAAACTATGGAATGTTTTTTTTTTTAATTATTGTTCAACAATTCAGATAATTTGTAAATTTCATTTCATTTAAATCAAATTGGATTCTAGATTTATCATTCAATTTGGTCTTTTGAATCAAATTGGTCAAATGTACGATTGGTAACTATTTTTTAAAGCACAAATACCAAGTTGAAGTATTAAATAATCTATCCAAAATTATTCTACAAGGCACTAGCCAGCTCGAGAGCTCAAAACCAAAGACTCGGCTACTGCTTATAAATCTGAACTACTTCCTACATGAATTCACCTATTAAGATATATTTGGTTCAAAACAAAAACTCATCATCTTCACAAATCAAATATAACTATTAAATAACACAAAACCATTCCTTCAATGCAGTAAATTAGACCCCTAATCCTATTGGCACAAGTTCAGTTTCTCCAATAAACAAGCAAAACAGTTGAGATTTTGCTGAGAGAATATTAACTATTACACAGGCACTATGATTTTAACTTTAAAAACTACATAAAACAAATCTCTGATTAAGCAATTCTGTCCAAGTTCAAAGCAAGGAACCAACAGTTCAAAGCAAGAGTTTGAACTGAAAGTTCAACACTTAATAATTATAGAACATGATGATGATATATACTATTTCCGTTTTTTAATTTAAATTGTTTTAGGATTTCTATTTTATTTTATTTATTTTTTTGTCTTTTATGCTATCTATGTATTCCTAGTAAAAAATTATAGAATACGTCCGGCACACAGTCACGTGGTGGATCGAAACCAATATAATTTTGTCATCTCATTCCAACAAATATATGTGTATTGTATTGGAGTGAGATATCAAGCTTTTATTGATTTTGGTACATTGCCACGTGATGGACCCGATATATGGTATAATTTTTCATATTCGTTACTATTTATATATTTATTTTTATTTAAAATAGAAAAGACAACTAATATTTAATAAAATTAATATTAAAAAGAAAATTATAAAAAATTAATAATTATTATAATTTAGTTAATATTTTATTAATATCAATTCCCATGTGATGAAAAGGCATCTAATGTAAGGTAGCTGGAGTCAACAAAGGATGTCATTACCTTCTAAGTTCACACATTACAGACAACAATGGTGAAACTCACATATTCTATATAAATTTCCCACATATCTTCCGTTTTATCTTCAATTTCAATAAAAAAAGCTCTATTTTCTCTTTTTTCCTCACGGATTCTCCATTCAATTCAAAACCAACAAAGATTGAGATCAATCGGACGTTGATGAGAAGCAGTAGGAGACTGTTTTGAGGGAGGGAGCCGGATAGTGCCGGGATTGGTCGTAGACCCTCACCTGGGGGTCCTCAGACAATCGAAATTTTGGGGGGGTTTAAGCCCCGGTTAGCCCCCCTTAATTCCGCCCATGCCTAAGGGATCTGTGAGATTTAAAAGAATGCATAAAGCCACCAAACACATAGATACAACCATCAAAATAATCCTTTTTCACAAATAGAAAATCCAAAAACAAGCCCAGATGGAATCTGACTCTTCGTTCACCTCTTTTCCACCCCCATTATTTGACGGCACAAACTATCAAATGTGGGCTGTCAAAATGAAAACATATATTGATTCTAATGATTTATGGGAAGCCATTGAAAATGACAATAAAGTTCCTGCAAATCCTATCATTGCACAAATGAAAAGTCACAAAGAATGGAGGCTACAATAGTCCAAAGCTAGATCAGTTTTGTTCACAGCTATTTCCTCTGTTATTTTCAACAGAATAATGGCAATGAAAATTGCACATGAAATATGGAATTTCTTGAAGCATGAATATGAAGGGAGTGCAAAGATAGAAGGAATGCAAATGCTGAATCTATTTCAAGAATTCGAGATGCATATAGGGCTGTCGGGCTGCCAAACCTAGCGGCAGTAGTCCGATTGTGGCGGAAGCCACCACCGGCAACGGCGGCTGGTGCACAAAGCACTAGCTGCCGCCGCTAGAGGGCTAGTACCCCCAACAGGCGCTACCGTCGTGAGGCAGTAGTGCCAGTGGCTGTGCTAGGCGCCATAGCTCGTTGGGCCGCAGGGGCACCACCGCATGCGGCTGTCAAGCTGCTGCAGCAAGGCACTAGGCCTGGTTGCCCATGCGGGTGGGGGCAGCCTGTGGGTATGATGTGTAAATTTGCAAAAGTAATAAAGAATAAGTAAAGATTGTTCCCACGGAGACTAAATACTAACACTAACTATTGATTTCATACAACAATTAATTTATTAATTTTATTGTGTTCACCGAACTAATTTAATTACTTTCACAATAGGAATAAATATGTATTGATAATCTTCTTCTCAGACAAATTACCTTAGCTAAAAATAAACTTTATGCCCTATTTTCCAATAGTGATCTAAACCCTACAATTAACTTGTTAAGAACGACTTATTCAGTAAAACCCTCTTCACACAGTTTTGATCCACATTGGATAAGTTATATTACTCTCTTTCAAACTTAACCTAATGTTTCTATTATCTTAGTTCCAATTAAAATAATATTCTCTCTCGGTACTCTATATTATTTCAATTCAAAATCAAGCATTCGGTGATCAATCAAAAGCGAGTATTAAGCAAGATAATAAGAATTGCAAATAGTAAAGTAAGAATAAACATTTAAAATTGGATAAACTAATGAAGTCACACTACATAAATATCCCAAGTAATAAATTAATTAGCCACTCATGGTGCCAAGAACACAATCAAATAACTAAGTAGAAAAAGATCGAGTAGAGAAAATCCAAGAACAAATTAAACGCCTCGTCCAATGAATTCGCCTTCTGTCTTCTTGGATTCTTAATGTTTTCTCTAAGAGTTGTAAAATTCTCTTCCAAAAAAAATTCCCTTACTTCCTGCTTCAATCTCTCCTTATATTGTTCTTTTTAAAATCCTTTCTCAAATAGGATCCAAAAGCCCTTGCAAATAAAAATAGTCAACCCCTTTTATGTTGACACACAGGACTTGCATAGCCTATAGAAAAACAACCTTGATTTTCTCAATTTAACTCCAAATCGAACACTTCAAGTTGCGCTGGACAGCTAATACATAAAGCCATGTTTTTGTAGAAGAAGTCCAAGTCTGGTTCGACTTTCATCAGTGTCAAAATTGCAGTCGAATTCTCCCTTCCAGCAATCCTTTTCCAAAATGAATTCCTACTCCAAAACAAATTCCCAAAAAGAGATAAGAAATTAACACAAAATAAGAAGAAAATAAAATAAAATCCTACAGCTAAAAAAACGTAAATAAAAAAATAATGCTAAACTAAAACATGTTGAAATGCAAATATCTATCATTAAACTACTCCTAAAAACACTATACAAAACTAAGTTATGAAATTCCCCCACACTTGGATCTTTGCTTGTCCTAAAGCAAGTCATAACTTATAAAGAAACCAAATTGAAACATGGCTAAACAAATATAAATCCATAACAAATCAACAAGGAACAAAAGAAACCAAATCTTATAACCAACTTCAAAACTCACAAGTCAAAGTGCCACAACTAAAAAGTTAAAGCACTTACCACAATACTACACCCACTAATCTTTTTCTAGACTTAGTTATTGGAAAAATTCTTACAATTTACTTACATAACCGACTTTAAGTAAATAGAATTAAGTTTACTTAGAAGAACATCAAGAGATTTTAGACATTACATCTTTTTTTTAAGAATAACAAACATTCCAATTTTTCGTGTATTTCAAGGGCCTTCTTCAATGGATTACTCTCCCCATAAGCTACGCTCCATACATAAAGTTCTATGAACTTTACTTAAGGTAAGATGGGTCCATCCCCCAACTTAAAGCTTAAGGGTGTTGGAATGTCTCTTTTTCGAGCAATAAAAAGGGTCTTATATGAGAAGGTTGCTCTCCCTCTTAAGTCCGCCTCCATACATAAAATTTTGCTCAAAGTAAAATGGTCTCATCTCCCAATCCAAGACTTAAGGGTAATCAAGACAAAGCAGTGTTCATCAAATATATGAAATTCAACACAATTCATAACTTCTTCAAATAATTCATGCGCAACTCTAGTTATGGTGTTCCCCATAAGCTAAATCAACTTTTTTACTTTACATCGTTTAACAAATTCATTAGAAACTCTAAGCCAATACTTCATCATAGCTTTGGTCAAAGTAAAATGTAATAATCGCAACTAATGCTTAACTTCTAATTTGATGACCACTTCAACAAGCTTTGTTTCAAACATCTATTACTCTAATTGCCATATTTCATTCCATGATGACTTAAATTAAGTTTTTATACATGTATAACCAAGTCAATCTTAACCAAGTTACAATTTACTTTCCAACAAACAACTGAGGATCCATTTTTTGGTAGGAATCATAATAGCCTATCATGCAATAATACTTCAAATAAATCAAACGAAAAAGAAATTTTAAAGCTAATTGTGACCCTATATTAAGACATTCCGACCTACCCTTCCCCCACACTTAGTATGCAAATAGTCCCGATTTGCAATGAAACAAAATTTTAAAAGAGAAAGGGTAAACAAGAACTCCCTTAATCATATAAAGATCCTTGTCCTTAATTTAAGGACATATATCTAAAGTATTGCTCCATCATCCGTTTCATGTCACGGACTTCTTCGTGATAGGAATCAAGCTTGTCTGTCATAATCTTCCATCCTTCTTATTCTGGTTGTACATTAGGAACCTCATCCTCTTCTTTAACACCAATTCTTTGTTGATAACTATAAACTTCACCAGTCTTGGAACAAAAGTGAGTTTTGCTCAAGTATGCACAAGTGAATATGGCCGGTGGAACCATGGCCAGCTCTTTCGGAGGATGTAGCAAACCTAGCTTATCACATGCCATACAAGTGATAATGTAACCAAGACCCAAAGCCTTCCTCAGGTGGTTAGCAATATCAACAAAATAATAAAAGATATAGTTCGTTGTTTTTAGAGGTTTATCATTTAGCAAGCACCAGAAGAAAAACAACTCACTTGAACTAACCCTATTACTTTCCTACTTACCAACAATATTAGGACACATAAATTTATGCAATAGAAACAAGACATGGCCCCTAATGACTATGGTAGGTGCATTACTTGTTTTATACTCGCTATCCTAAGATAATCGGCCCCAAGTCCCATTCCAACTAAATCCCTCAATAGTATCGCACAAGTCAGAAAAACCTCCCTTATGAAATTCCATCAAATCAACCATTTGCTCCAATTTCATTAACATATGAGTTCCACCAAGTCTAAATTGAATCACATTTGCAGCCATAGATGTTTTATGAAATTCAACAGTAGTATAAAATTCATACACCAAAATTCACCACACATGGAAAATCATTAGTTGCAATTTTCAACCACCCTAGTTTGCTAAGAGCTTCATAAAATGCATCTTTCAAACCAAAAATCTCAAGCATACTATCCTAAAAGTGAACCGAAGGTTGAATAACTTTATTACTTATTTCAATATATTTCTCTCCCTCATCTACGGTTTTTAACAAAAATGGGGAACTATATCTAGAGGGGAGCTTACTTACCCGAGGGATGTAGGAACCCATTTCTTTGGCCTTGTTCGTGGATCTCTCCTTCCTCTTAGCCGGTGGTTTCGTCTTAGGAGCCATGAATTTTGCCCAATTCTTCAAGATTCTCCAATTCTAAGATTTTAGGGTTTATGGATAAAGAAGGAGAAGAAGGGGAAGAGTGAAAGGAAGGATAAGATGAGAAATAAGAAGTAACCAAGTCTATGAAGATAATTTGAAAGAAGAAGGAAGAAAGCATGGAGAAAGGTAAGAAGATGAGGAAAGATAAGTGTTGGGGATCGGATTTAGGCTCGAAAAATCATCGGGCGCAGCGGAAGCCTTTTAAAATTTTTCGAATCCGATCCTCAGGGAACCGTCAGATCTAACTCCTAATCTATTAATTGAAAGGTTTAGGGTTCCTGATCCTAAAGGAGAGTTATAGGCTTACCTTAATTTCATGTAGAGAAACCGCTGAATCCTGCGACTCAACCACAGAGTAATACACGGAATACTCTGGGCTGTGAATCCGTGCTAGCGGAGTCCAGCAGGGTCGAAGAATGAATGCGGAACTAAGCTAGAAGACCAGGAGCAATTTTTCTCTCTCTCTCTTTGTGTTTTTTCGAAAATTACAAGTATTGGGGCTAGGGTTTCTGCTCCAAAATTAAGTTTATATATAGACACTGGAAACCCTAATTTTGGACTGGTTAAAAATGCAGACCTGGGTCTTCCTGCAGTCCAATTATTTTGTTCGATCCAATTAAAAACTCACCGAACCGAAATATTATTCTGCATTTAGTTAAATTAAATCAATACATTATATTTTAATTATTCAATTTCATCGAGTTGACAAATTGATCAATTAATTGAAACTATGAATTTATTTAATTAAATATGTCAATTACATAATTAGATTTTATTTAAAATTTAATTAATTCTAATTGCACATATAACTAATTAAATACTATTCATAATAAAATAATGTAATTAAAATTATATGTAATTTATTTAATTAAATTATTCACCGTGTGTAATTTAATTAATTATCAATTAATCAATTAACACATGTGAATCTACTAATTAAATAATTCAGGTTTAATATTTCCATTAATTAAATCAAATATGATTTCTTCAATCCATATTTATTTAATTAATTCGATCATGCCAAATAGACCAAAATATTCACAGTCAGTATTCCTATGTGCAAGATCCTTGTGGGACTGTCTTTATGTTGACAGCAGGACCTAATCCTACAGACTATTAGTGGGTTCTAGCAAACGCACAATAGCCTCCAATTAAGATAGCTAGCAGTATCTCAAATAGAGATTAACCGCCCCGGTAGCTGTAACTTGGTTATCCTTTACCAACTAATCATCTGAAGATATGTATATAGTAAGGGGCATGGAACCGTCATCCCGCACTACTAAACCTTCCTTGATCTAGATTAGATTCTTGAGGCAAATGAGTACCCAACTCATTTGGGTGCAGCCGCACACTCTCAATCCTAATCCATCAAGTGGCCGATGATATCATCTCAATCATAACTGAGTGGTAATTCCATCGATACATTACCATCACTCACATGTTCACTGGCCCACCCAATCATACTCGTATTTGCATCTTGTTACAGACACGTTAGGTGTATGTCAAAGTGTATGAGATTCCATGTAGTGATGTAATATTCTCAGGTCTAAGGATAAAAAAGCCCTACCCAAGAAACACGGCAATGACGACTTCACCATGTAGTGTTTCCTGTGTGGATCTGTCCAGTACCATGTGGGGTCCACATCTACCCGCATCCTTGATTACCTCATAATCAACCGATGTACATGTTTGTGATTCTATTCATTTCCATAACCTCGAAGAAACCTGGGACCTAAAGTTTATGATTAGCAATCAATGGATATTCTATTTATTATCTAGCACAAGATATAATCAAATAGATTAACCTTTATTTCATAACACTTAATGTATATTAATATAAAGTAAACTACTGAATGTATAGTATACAAAAGAATCTATGCCTACGGACTAGGGCATACCAACAATCTCCCACTTGCACTAGTGCCAAGTAGGCATGGACCTTATCCCTATCGATCTAGTATGACATTGATGCTGGGAAATCACCAACGTCTTGGTCAAGGGATCTGTGACATTATTCTTCGTGTCTACCATCTGTAATGCTACGTCACCACGATCCACGATCTCTCGTATCAGGTGAAACTTTCTGAGTACACGTTTGGATTTTCTGCGTGACTGGGGCTTCTTAGCTTGTGTGACAGCCCCGTTGTTATCTCAAAATACCATTATTGGTCTAGGATATAGGGGACCACTCCTAACTAAGTAATGAATTTCCTAATCTAAATAGCTTCCTTTGCTGCATCACATGCCACTATGTACTCGAACTCTGTAGAAGAATCTGCAATGGTAGACTGCTTTGAGGATCTCCAACTAATGGATCCACCATTAAGGAGAAACACGAAACCAGATTGTGACTGGCTTTCGTCCTCGTCGGTTTAGAAACTAGCATCAGTGTATCCACTGACTGCTAATTCATCCTGACCACCATATACTAAGTAACAATCCTTAGTCCTGTTAAGGTACTTAAAGATTGCCTTGACAGCACTCCAGTGGTTCTCACCCGGATCTGACTGGTACCCGCTAGTCATACTTAGTACGAAAGCAACATCAGGTCTTGTACATAATATGGAGTACATGATAAATCCAATAGCCGAAGGATATGGAATCAACATCACCCTCTCCCTCTATTCTTTTGTTTGAAAAGAGTCCTTCCTACTAAGTTTCAACCCATGGCGTACCAGCAAGAAACCTTTCTTAGCCTTGTCTATGTTGAATCATTTCAGAATTTTGTTTATATACGTCTCCTGGCTTAGGCCAAGAAGCCGACACGATCTATCTCTATAGATCCGGATTTCGAGAATCATCTCGGCTTTGCCTAAATCTTTCATCAAGAAGAACTTACCCAAAAACTATTATACCCCTTATAGTGTTGGTATGTCACCCCCAATAAGAAGGATGTCGTCTACATATAATACAAGGAACGTTGAAGTGCCTTCATCCACTTTCTTGTATACACAGGGCTCATCAAGATTTTGAATGAATCCATATTCCTTAATGGCTTCATTAAATCTCTGATTCCAAGACCGGGATACTTTCTTTAATCCATAAATGGATTTATCAAGCTTGCAAACTCAGTTAGGGTACTCAGGATCGATAAAACCCTTAAGTTGTGTCATGTACACGTTCTCGAGTAACTTTCTATTCAGAAAAGTGGTTTTAACATCCATCTTTCATATCTCATAGTCGTACCATACAGCTATGTCCAGGAGTATCCTAATGGACTTGAGCATCGCAACTGGTGAAAAGGTTTCATCATAGTTAATACCATGAACTTGCTTGAACCCCTTTGACACCAAGCGATCCTTGAAGGTATTGTCTGCCTTTAGTTCATAGCACCACTTGCATCCAATCACCTTAGCACCTTCCGGTGGATCAACCAAGTGTCATACTTGATTGTCATGCATGGATTGCATTTCATATTCCATGGTCTTATGCCATTTTTCTATGTGGACGCTAGAAATGGCCTCCTGATAGTACGCGGGCTCTTCATGATGTAAGATCATAAGATCTCCATCCTCATCAACCAGAAACCTATATCTCTCTGGATGATGATGTACTCTATCAAACCTTCTACGTAACTATGTTACTTGGCCCGCTTCCTCTAACTCTAGTGGAGCTGCCTCAGTAGCCGAGTCCTCTTCTTGAGGTTATGGATCTTGAACTTCATCAAGTTCAATCTTACTCCCACTATCTTTCTAAGAAAGGAACTCCTCTTATAAGAAATGACCCCTTTTGGCTATGAATACCTTATTCTCAACTGGGTCGTACAAGTAGTAACCCATAGTTTCCTTAGGGTAACCCACAAATAGGCATTTGACCAATTTGGACTCTAATTTGTCATTTGCCAATTTCTTGACATATACAAAACAGCCCCAAATCCTCAAATACAAAACATTAGCCTTTTGGCCCCACCACGTTTCATATGATGTAGTTTCAACCACCTTACTCGGTATACGGTTAAGTGTGAAAGTTGCTATCTCCAATGCATAACCCCAAAACTATATTAGGAGTGAGGCATCACTCATCATTGATCGGACCATATCGAGTAGGGTCTTATTCCTCCTTTCGGCCACACCGTTCATCTGAGTTGTTCCAAGAGGAGTGACTTGGGATAGAATCCCATTCTCTCTCAAATATGAGTCGAACTCTTGGCTCATATACTCACCACCTCGATCAGACCAAAGTGCTTTGATCATCTTGCCAAGTTGGTTTTCCACTTCATTTCTAAAATCCTTGAAGCGATCGAGGGTCTTCGATTTATGTTTCATTAGGTATATATAACCATATCTACTGAAATCATCGGTAAAAGTAACAAAGTACCTAAAACCAGATCTAGCACCCACTCTCATGAGCCCATATATGTCTGAATATATTAGGTCCAATAGCCTACTAGCCCTCTCAGCTGTTTTGCTGAAGGGCGCCTTGGTTATCTTTCCTTTTAAACAAGATTCGCAGGTTTCGATTGACCTTAAGTCAAAAGTGCCTAAAGCTCCACTCGCGTGCATTTTAGCACTGTGATGCGCGTTTAGCGTAATATGGATTTTAACAATAATAAGTAATAGTACTGAAAGCTCAACTCAGAGGCAAGTGTACCCCGTCATTGTCAAGTAATAATCTGTCTCTAAGTCTAGGTATCGATCCCACAGAGAAATTTACTCCTACGCAATCTAATTCTAGGATTTCGGCGTGTTTTAGGCAGATCAATAATTCTTAAAAATAAACTAAGTTAAACTACTCCTACTCCTAACTACGATCAATTGTCACCAAACCCTTGCATACGGAATTCATGGGAAAACCAATAGCTATTTTATCGATCTATGAATGGTAATGTGGATGGTCTTATGAATTCAATTAACAATCAATTCATCAGAGCAATACAGGAATCCAAATTAATATCAATGCAAATACTCAATAGACACTCCTACCGTAAGACGCTCCTAGGGTAAGGTTATCCAGAGGGCCCGCCTAGTTCTATGAAACAGAAAGTAAGTACGTTATGTTCCGCTGGATTGTCAGTTCACCCGATTTTCCAGTTGCCAGGCTGGATCGCGTAACAAATATGTATCGAATTAATATTCCAGTTTTCGAAGCTATTGAAATAACATGCACGATAATAAATCAAATTACAAGCGTAAACCTTAACTCTCAATTATCAAACCAAATCAATAAGGATGAAAACGATATAATGAATACAATTATGTAGCTATCTCTATAGGAACACAACACGAAATCAAATAAAAAGATTGAGAAGAGAAGTTCTTAGATCAAACTTATTTATCGAATCGGTGCTTTCCGCTGGGCGAAATAACTTGTAAAGGTGAATCTTTATTGAATAACTCACTTGCAAACAAACCAATGATTCGTAAAAGATGAAGATGCAAAGCAAAACAGACGATTGATTATGAATCCCGGAAATCCAATACAAGAAATCTAAAATACCTAGCTAGGGTTTTTGAGAAGTTTAGGAGACAAAAGATCCCCAAAAATAGGTTTCTCTAGCTATTTATATATATTCCCCAGCAGAATAATAAATCCCCAAAACAAACGAGGCCCAAAATAAGTTGGAATACCAAAAATAGGGTTTAGAAAATGAAATAAACATATCAGCCGCATCCTGGCTTGAGTCGAACCGGGCTTCCTGCCCACAATCCACGCTACTTGAGTCCTGGCTCGAGTCGAGCCAGGTTCCTTTCAAGTCGAGCCAGCAGTCTGTCCACGCATGCCTGTACTCGGGTAATGGGCTCGAGTCGAGCCAGACCACCTCCAAGTCGAGCCAGCCAATTCCTTCCTTCATCTGACTTCTCTCAGCCATAACTTCTTCATCTGAGCTCTGATTCCCGCGATCTTAGATCCGTTGAAAAGCCCTCAACACGAACTAAATCTTTCCTTCAATGTCCATCCTCAAAATCTTCCTTCAACTGCCTCAAATATTGGTCCAAAAATCGACTCTCATCCTCGCTCTATAACCGAATTTCATCCCCGTTTCTTCCTCATGATCATCTCGGGGTACAAACCCTACATATACTAACTCACGAAATGGGTCAAGCTACACATGCCCTTAGTCTTATCGACCTCAGACCACAAGAAAAGCAAAGTGAAGATAAAAGTCAGATAAACTAACCAAAATGTACACAGAAACCAAATTAAACTAAAAACCTAAGAATGCATGAAATACACCAGAAAAACACCATAAACCAATCGAATAATCCATCATTAGAACATCCATAGCACCTAGAATATAAGGTCTGAAGCAACCCTATCAACTATCCCCCACTTAAGACCTTGCTTGTCCTCAAGCAAATAATCAGAAATTTAGAACCACAACATTTACTTTCGCCTGAAAATCTAGCCCTGATTTAACTACACCAGTTCACCAACCCTCAAGCATGCATCATAGCTTTTCATAGTCATACGAAATACATGCAAACAACAACTCTTACAAGATACACACTTTTAAGTCTAAACGGTTCAGATAAAAAGGAACGTTCAGGATATATATAACCGAATGTAAACCTCACCAGTAGTCCCTCAGAAATGCTCTCATGACAGGGTGTATTCAAGAAAACACTCATATAATCATGCATAATGCACATCACATTGCGAACTAATGGCAATCCTAACACAGACATTGGGAAACAGGGCAAAATCAGAGAACCTTTTAAAGGATTGTAACATTAGAGGTTAAGGGACGGGTGTGTCAAAGGTCAATTTGGTTTTACTACCCCTTAATCCAAGTTCAAAGTGAAAATTGGTTAATTACGGGCATAAATATAAGAAAACATGAGAAGGTCAAACATTATCACTATTAGCAACTGAACAAAGAACCATTTGAAGGAGAAAGAGATTGAAAAGACCCACACTTATATAAAATAACAACCCCAAACTCGGAAACAAGAAGCAAAGAATTCTGAGTTTCGAAAGATAACAAAGAAGAACATAGGGATGAAAGTTCCTTTGAACCTTCGAGATAAAGGAAATGTATTACATTGGTACTGTGTATCCCAAAAAGCATAAAATTTTATTTTTAGGAACCCACCCGAAACAACAAAGAGAAGTAGCTAAACTTATTTGAACAAACATACGAATCAATTGAATATCCACACAAATATATTTTTTTCATTCATTTTTTTCTTTTTTTATTTTCATTATTTTCTATTTTTTTTATTTTTTTACAGGATACAATACACAAGAGAAAGAATGATTGACTTACTTTTCAACAATTTAGAGAACATACCCAAGAATATAAAAGTGAAGTTTGTTCCAAAATTTAACTTAGAATTGAGAGGAGGATGGGTGCGAAGGTTAGATTACAGTGAAGGAATTTAGCTTGTAGCTTTAAAGCTTTCGCCTTGTAATGTGGCAAAGAAAGAACAGGCTCAAGCTCAAATATGGGTGTTCTACAGGCTAGTTAACATGTATCGGGTTCAAAAAGGGTTAAATGTACAGGAAAAATGTGCAAAGTGTGTGAATGTGAGGTTAATCCTAAGGGTCTCCACATATTAAGCCCTATTTTTACCAAGTGCAAGACAAATGTTAAGTTCCATGATCTAGTGCATGTATATAAGATTATCTCACGAAAAATGAAAGACCAATGTGAAATGGTCTTTATAGGCTCAAAGTATGTGTCACTCAAGCAAAATAGAAATAGAAGGTTGCGGTTATTCAATCCATCCATTGTTCCTAGCCACTATCGCAGTTTAAAACTTAAAAACGTGCTTCGAATATCAAACCACTACAGGCAATATCATACTTCCGATCAAACATATAACACATACCTCAAGGGTTAACTACTTGGCATAAACAGGCTAATAATTCATATTGAGATTTAAAAATTCCCTTTTATCTACTCCGAATTCAAGCACGAAAGTCTAATTCCGAGGGTAACTAAATACTATTGATAAGCTAATAATAGACTAAACAATCAGCATCATGGTATTTTCAAACACAGAAAACTAAACACAACCTAGCATGCTAAAACAGGAAATGAAACAAAAATAAAAGCATGCAAAGCCACCCCCACTTAGATTGCACTTAATCCCAAAAGTGCAATGGGAGAAGTGGAAAATAAGTGGAAAGTAGGAAAAAGAGAAAGGGAAGAGGACTTACTGATCACACCTCGTCGGGGGAGGTGGAGGCAAAGATGCTGAAGGTGGCAGAATGGTAGGTGGGTATGGCCAACCTTGCTGCTGACTGTATCTGGCAGAAAAAGCCTCCAAGTGCTGCAGCTGAGAACCCTGTGCAATAATCTGAGCCAACTGCTAATCCATTCTAGCATCTACGTTAGTCATCCATTGAGCCTGATATGCAAAATAAGCATCATATTGCTTAAATAGAGAGTCAACAGAGGACCTCCAGCGGGGCCTGCTGGCTGAAGTGGTCCTCCATGGAGGAGATCCACCACTCCTGGTCCAACTGAATACTCTCCATCCTCTGTGCAAGGCTCTCTATCCTATCAGTGTATGCTCCCCTCCCAGCTGGAGGTGCCTCAGACTTAGGCTCATCCCGTGCCACTGGGACCTCGTCATCCCCATCAGAAATCTCAGAGGCCAATATAAGTCTCTGTCCCCTACTCTCACTAGTCGAGGGACCATAATCCATGCCCTTGACATTGACTCATTGGGGGGCTAACCCAATTAAGCGATCACAATAATCTCGACCGCGGTGATATTTGGCAAATCGGGTTATTATGTGACCAAGTGGGAACCCAGATTGGAGATGTCTCATTCTATTTTGAAATTGTTGGATTAAAAATTTACCTAAGTTAACGGGTCTCTCGTTCTTTGCATGATACAAAATGATCAACTCATGAGTAGACACCCTATTACTTTCTAGTTTTCCCGCTATATTCCAACTAATAAATTTGTGTAGCAATTGAAGGGCTCTATTTTTAATAGAGGCAGTTTTTGCCCTTCGACTGTCATATGACCCCTCTCCAGAAATTTGATGCCAAAAGACATCCTCAGTTACCCCCTCTAGCCAAGTGGAGTTTACATTCCCTTCGATTCGCAGGCTCAAATTGGTTAAACCGCATTCATTTTATAGGAGGTTCCAAATAGACGAAAGT
>CAOJCR016435551.1:0-10553 GCA_948330485.1 Euphorbia neoarborescens
TGAGTCTATCTCAAGTCGGGTCATTACACTACTGATGGAAAGTAATAGACACTGCCATGCACTAGTGAAGAAGCTACTGGAAGTGGATACCTCCACTGTTGCATCTCTTAAGGATGTGTGTGCACTAATTGATGAGGTTAAAATTGCCAATTTGGGTGGGGAAGAAGAGCAAAACCAGCATATTATTCAATTCAGTGATGCAAATTTACCTAAGGAAGGAAACAAGCATAATCATACCCTATTTTTAACTGTGAAAGTCCTTGATCGAAAAATGCCATGTGTGATGGTTGGTGATGGTTCAACTATTTATCCTTTGAAGATTCTGCCTGTCTACCTAAAGAAGCTTTAAAGAGGACACACACTATCATAAGGGCTTACGATGATAGCAAAAGGGCAGTGATAGGCACGTTTGAGGCTGAGGTGGAAATTGTGAAGTAAAGTCCTTAATGGAATTCATAGTTATCTCCTGTCACTTTTTCCCTACTTCGAGGAAGGCTATAGCTATATGATTTGAAGGTTGTTCCTTCCACTGTACATCAGAAGTTAAAAGTTCCCTCTAAAGGGAAGATTGTCACAATTAGTGCCAAAGAGCTCATGGTACTTACAGTAGGGGAAATGGGGATCCTTACCTATGGCTTTGAAGTAGCTATGATTGGTACTATAGATAAAGGGCAAAATAAGGATGACTACTCACTATATAAATGGGTACGCAACTATATCTCTAAATTTGAGTTCGTACCTGGAAAAGGACTGGGAAAGGATCTATAAGAAATGCCTGATTTTATCCCCAATATGGGCCAGATGCACTCAAAGGGCCTTAACTATACTGGGAACAAAAGGAGGCATTAGGGGAGGAGAAAGCCTTATCCCGTAGGTACGTCTGTCCAAACTATAGGGGGCTGCCAAAGCCAATCACGTTAAATGGAATGGTGAATTTTCTTGATGTAGTGAATCTTGAAATCTTTCGAGATGTAGTGAATTTTGGTGAATATACCAATGGGTATGAAACGGTGAATTTTCTTGAGCTTGAATGAAAGCCAGAACCACCAACTGATGAAGTCATTGCCCAGGTGGAAGAGGTTAATCCTAACGATGAAAAAGTTAGTAAGGTGGTAGACTACCTCCAGAAGCTGATGATTGAAGGGTTTGGGTGTGTAAAAGAGAAGCTGTCAAACTTGACTAGGGGAAAGGCTCGAGAGATTATGGAAATGCTAAATACTCTGGACACCAGCACCAATATTGAGGATGCTATAGAAAAAGATGCCACTTTTGAAGATGAAGGCCTCCTGCTTGTGGGAGATGACTTTATTTATGATGTATCTTCTATCTTTGATGTGAACAATTCAGCTTTTAAGGTCGTTAATGCAATGAACAACCCTTTTGCTTATTTGTTTGACTTATTTCTTGATAGGTCTATGCATTCGTTTAAGCATTCATTTAATGTTTTCAACATTCATGATGAATCATTGCATGAAATTAATCTTGGAACATTAAATGAGCAAAAAATGGTACATCTGTCGTCCGACTTATCCCTTAAAAAAAGAGAGAATTAGAAAATGTACTAAAAAAGCATGTTCAAGCCTTTGCCTAGTCCTATGAAGATATGCCAAGAGTGGTGATACGACGTATAAAGCACGTGTATTTGGTATATAAAACACATATAAATCATGTATATTTTATGTATTTAACAAGTGCTTTTGTGTTAGATTGTATATTTTGCAAGGTTTTTGAGGCTCAAGATGTCAAAGATAACATCTCAGAAGAGCCGGGACAAACAGGATGAGAAATGGATAAAGAACAGATAAAAGAGCAAAAAGAAGAGAGAATGAATTGAAAAAATTCGCAAGCGCGACAATCCTGTCACGATCACAACCTACACCAAGAATTCAAGACCAAGTTCAGGTAGCAACTCGCGATCGCCATAATAGTTTCCACGATCATGACTTACTTCTAAAACTAAGACTGAGTTCTAGAAGAAACTCACGATCGCGACAATGGCGGCCACGATCGTGACCTGCTCGAAATCAAGAAGTTACTTCAAACTATCTTGTATGAAATGAACGTTGCATTCCCTCCCTTTTCCCTCTAAATGAATCCTTATCCATTCTAGACCAATCCTAGCACGTCCTTACACCTCTCAACCAATTAAAACACCTTTATAACATCCTAAAACTCTATAAATACCCATGCATTTCATCATTTTAAGATATATCAGGAGAGGAATTACACTCTACAGAAAATACATACAACTTAAAGAGAGATTCTTGAAGAGCACGAATTCCACACATATTCAGAGGGTTCACAAGAGGAGAAGGAAGTCTCTACATCAAGAGAAGATTTTCTTCTTATACAGGAAAGATTTACAACCCCGTTAGGAGTTGTATTCTTCTCCATGGTTCTTTAAGTTTTCTGTATTTCTATTTTGGGGAGAGTTAATCATATGCTCTTTAATTTGTTGTTTACTTGCATGGAATTTCCTAGAGTAATGACAAACTCCCATTGGAAAATCTTTATAGTGATTGAAAAGCATTATATGGATTGATTTATTTTAGTTTTAATACAAGAATGCTTCATTATGTTTTCTATTCTCTAAACTTGCTATTCATTGAATATTATAGAGTTGCTTGATTTTTCTTGTTGATTCTTTGTTTGATTCATGGTTTAAATGCTAAGTATGCATATTGATTTAATCATCACCAAGTGCATATGAGATTAGAATGAGTTTTAATATTATCTGTACGAATAATATTGATATTATGCATGAATGTTTATATGCATGAAAACAACTTATGATATTTTATGTTGTAAGAATCAAAAGATGTAAATTATTATTGGTGTAATTCTTGCATGAATTAGATTAGGTTAATCATACTTTAATCTAATGCTAAATCATTGTAAGAATAAAAAAATGATACTTTACCATGCATATGAATAAAAGTAGGGTTAGAAGACTTATGAGAATAGTAGATAGAATATTTTAGACAATTAAATCATCCTAAGTAGATTATGGATTGATATAAAGAAAATCTTGTGAATGTACGAATATGTGTAGGATTCGTATAAATCATTCAAATTTATAATTACCATAAATAGAATGAATGAATACGAAAACCATTGTGTTCCTTTTTCCTCGTGGGATTGACACTCGGACTTAAAAATCTGTTTTATATTACTTGTTCGACATATACTTGTGGTATTGTGTAAATCAAGGTTTGATAACATATTTAACTTGACCAATACATTGCATATCGGGATTCATCACTACCAAGGTTTTGGCACTGTTTCCAGGGAAAAGCGGTGTCCAGCGGACAAAGTGTTCAATTTCTGATTTATATATAACTATGTAGTATATTTGCTTTCACTATTTGTTCTAATTATTTTTCTGTTTAATTTTGAAGAAATCATCGAAGTTAGTGATGGATAATCAGCAAGTGCCTACACTTTTAGATTTTGTTACCCCAAATATAGAAAGTATTCGAAATGGAGCAATTCAACCACCAGTGGATGTACCAAGTTTTGAGCTAAAACTTGCCCTACTAGCCATTCTACAAAACAATGTAACCTTTGATGGTTTAGTGGATGAGGATCCTAACACACATATTGCAGGATTTTTAGAGATATTTGATACTTTTAAAATTAATGGAGTCTCTTCAGATGCCATTAGACTTGGGTTATTTCCCTTTACCCTCAAAGATAAAGCCAAAGTCTAGTTGCACTCATTATCTCTTAACCCATTAACCAGTTTGGGAGAATCAGTACAAGCCTTTTTGACCAAATATTTCCCTTTAGTAAAAACCGCACGCTGATATGTGAGATTGTTACATTCAGTCAACATCAAAATGAAACTTTTTTTGAGTCATCGTATAGATATAAGGAGATGTTGCAGAAATATCCTCACAACGAGATACCAAAGAACATCCTGATGCAAACATTTTATAATGGTTAACCCTTTAACACGCGGTATGGTAGATATCCGAGTGGGAGGAGCATTGATGGGACGAACAACGAATTCAGCCTTCGAACTTTTGGAAGAGATGGCAATAGACCAAAGCATGTGGCAACCAAATAATTTTCGGTACAAACTTCTCAACCTAATGTACAATAACTTGAATCTATTGTCACTTTTAAATTAATTCAAGATCAATTTTCTGCACTAACACAGAAAATTGACCCTTTAAATCTTAATAAGAGCGCACCTTATATTTATCATGAATTAAAACAAATTTATTGTGATGAATCTAGTTATATTTCTAAGGATGTATCTGCCTAAATAAACCATATCCAAGGACAAGTTCACAACAAGTTATGTCCGAAGAAATATAACTCGGATTCCAAACATATAGAAGATGAATATGCTCATGGTAAATTGGGTTTGTTGACAACTAAGTTATACTAATTTCTGGATGGTTTACATATCAAGTTAAAGGGTCAAGATGGGAACTTTATGAGATTAGAATCTAAGTTTGATAAATTATTAGCTAGTGACTCATCTTCAATTCATAATTTAGAAATACAAATGAATAAATTGTCTCATAAGAAACCAAATTATGAATTGACAGCCTTACCTTGTACTAAAGGAAAGGGTTCGATAGATCATGTGGAAGCTATAACTCTTTGATCTGGAAAAATTGTAGAGAAATTAGATCCTTCGGGTATAGCAACTAACATTATTGTTGAGAATGTTGATGAATCCCATGCAAGTCCAAGTAAGGAAGTTCAACCGGAAACAAGTTCAGAGTAAAAAGAAGAAGCTGTCCCCACATATCAACCTCCTCCACCATTTTCGAAAAGACTTAAGCAAAAGAATCAAGATAAGCAATTTATTGATTCAGTTAATAAGATAAAGAACTTGCATATTAATCTTTCATTTATGGAATTTAACATAAATTCCCAATTACAGGAAATTCATAAAAGAACTTGTTTCGAAGAAATATAATTGGGAGAATGTGTTAATAATCAACTTAACAAAAGATTGTAGTTCCATTATCTCTAATAATTTTCCTACTAAATTAAAGGATCCTGGAAGTTTCACTATACCATGCAAACTAGGAGATATTGACTTCCCTCATTTCTTGTGTGACTTAGTTGCTAGCATAAACCTTATTCCATTATCGATGTGTAAACTACTTGGATTATTAGATGAAGTAAAAAGAACTAACATGGTTTTGCAATGTGCCAATCAATCTACCACTAGACCATATGGTATAATTGAAGATGTTTTAGTTAAAGTAGGAAAATTTATTTTCCCCATAGATTTTGTAATACTAGATTTTATGCATGATGAAAAATATCCTCTCATTTTTGGCAGACCTTTCATGAATACGGGCTATGCTTTAGTAGATGTTTCTGCTAGAAAAATTATGTTGAGAATAGGGAATGATAAGGTAGAATTTAGCATGAATAAAAGCTTGAAATATCCTATGAAAGATGATACATGTATGTATATTGATGTGATTAATGCGACTGATGCATTTGTACAAGATTCCTATTCTTTTGATATAATGCACGATATATTGCTTATTGAGAATGAATGCATGAATACCATTGAGGTATGTGAAACAAGTGAGAAACCAAGCATCGAGCCTTTATCTCGGGATGAGGGACCTTTTCCTTCTTCTATAGTAAAGCCTCCCTATGTTGAATTAAAAGAACTCCCCAATCATTAAGATACTTTTATATAGGTGAACAACATACTTTACCTATCATAATTTCTAACAAACCTGATACTCAACAAGAAAAAGAATTACTAAAAATTGTTAGAAAAAGAATTAAGTGTAGAGGTTGGCAAATTTTAGATTTAAAAGGTATTAGTCTAAACTTTGTAATGCATCATATACATTTAGACGAAGGACATGTACCTAAAGCAGATAGGCAAAGAGGATTAAATCCTAAAATGAAAGAGGTAGTAAAGAAGATACTTGAATTATTTACCCTATATTGGATAGTGAATGGGTAAGTTCGGTGCAAGTAGTACCTAAAAAAGGTGGTATGACCATAGTTAGAAATGATAAAAATGAACTTATACCTACTAGAGTAACTACAAGATGGAGAGTATGTATTGACTATAGGAAACTTAATTCGGCAACTTGAAAAGATCATTTTTCCTTACCTTTCATTGATCAAATGTTAGAACGTATTGATGGACATGCATACTATTGTTTCTTAGATGGATTTTTTGGATATTTTTAGATTTTTATCAATCCATTCGATCAATATAAAACCACTTTTATATGTCCTTTTGGTACTTTTACGTATCGACATATACCATTTGGTCTTTGTAATTCCCCTACTACATTTCAAAGATGTATTACTACCATTTTTAGTGATTTGGTTGAAAACATTATTGATGTTTTTATGGACGATTTTACTATTTATGAAGATTCTTTTCATACATGCTTAAACAATTTAGATAAAAACTTGTCACGATGTGAGGAAACTAATCTTATTTTAAAGTGGGAAAAGTGTCATTTCATGGTAGATAAAGGCATATTACTAGGACACAAGATTAATCAACAAGGAATCTAAGTAGATAGGGATAAAATTGACCTAATTAAGAGATTGCCACCCCAACTTTGGTACGAAATATGATCTTTCTTTGGACATGCTGGGTTTTATAGAAGATTTTAAAGATTTTGCTTCTATTGCTAAATGATCTTTCTTGGGACATGCCAGGTTTTATAGAAGATTTCAAAGATTTTACTTCTATTGCTAAGCCTCTCACAAATCTACTAGCTAAGGACACACCTTTTGTTTTCTCACAAGCATGTTTACATGTATTTAACACGCTTAAAAATGCATTAGTCACAGCACCTATTATCACAAAACTAGATTGGTCTTTACCATTTGAAATTATGTGTGATGCAAGTGACTTAGCCTTAGGATGTGTGTTAGGATAAAGAAAAGATAAAAAACTGCATGTTATCCATTATGCAAGTCATACATTAAATGGTGCTCAAATGAACTACACAACAACCGACAAAGAGATGCTTAACGTAGTTTATGCATGTGATAAGTTTAGATAATATTTTTAGGATCTAAGTTCATTATTTATTCCGACCATGCTGCATTACGGTACTTATTTGCTAAGAAAGATGCTAAACCTCGATTAATTCGATGGATATTATTGTTACAAGAATTTGACATCGAAGTTAGAGATAAAAAGGGGTCGGATAATGTTGTAGCCGATCACTTATCTTGCTTGGAAAATGAGAGAGAACCATTGGGAGAAACTACTGAAATTAAAGAAGTATTTCCCGATGAAACTTTGATGCTTGTTCAAAATATTTCTGCATCTTGGTATGTCGATGTTGCTACCTTTCTTGCTTCTCAAATCACACCACCTGAATTATCGTATGCACAAAGAAAGAAGTTCTATTCTGATATTAAGCATTACATTTGGGATGAGCCTTACTTGTTTAAAATATGTGCTAATGGCATGATTAGATGTTTTGTATGTGAAGATGATTATCATAGCATTTTAACACATTGTCATTCTAGTGCTTATGGTGGGCATCACGGTGCAAATAGAACCACAACTAAAATCTTAGAAAGTGGATTCTATTGGCCACTATATTTCAAGATTTACCATCTTTTGTGTTGAGATGTGGAAGGTGTCGAAGGATGGGAAACATTAGCAAAAGAGACGGGATGCCACAATCTACAATTTTAGAAGTTGAACTTTTTGACGTATGGGGTATGGATTTTATGGGACCATTCCTAACCTCACAAGGGAAGAGTTATATCCTTGTTATTGTGGATCACGTGTTAAAATGGGTGGAAGCTTAAGCATGTATTCATAATGATGCAAAAACTATGGTACACTTTCTTAAAATTATTTTTACTCTTTTTGGTGTACCTAGGGCTTTAATTAGTAATGGTGGTACACACTTTGTAAATTGCCAATTTTAAGCTTTGCTTAAAAGGTATGGAGTGAATCATTGAATTTCCACTCCATATCGCCCACAAATAAGTGGGTAAGTTGAAGTTTCAAATCGGGAATTAAGGTGGATATTAGAAAAGACTGTATCTTCATCACAAAAAGATTGGGCTCTAAAGTTAGATGATGCGTTTTGGGCATCTTGTACCGTATATAAAACATATATTGTTATGTCTCCATACCATTTGATATGGTAAGGCTTGTCATTTGCCTTTAGGTCTTAAACATAAAGCTTATTGGGCTATTAAAGCACTCAACTTTGATATGACAAAAGCTGGTCTAAAAAGAAAACTGGATTTAAATGAACTTGATGAGATTTGTTTATTGGCTTATGAAAATCCAAAACTTTATAAAGAACGAATAAAAAAATGGCATGATTTCCATCTCAAGATCAAGCCATTTAAACCGAGAGATAAAGTGTTGGTATTCAATTCAAGGATGCGATTGTTTCCCGGTAAACTTCAATCTCATTGGCACGGACCATATAATGTTATCAATTTACTATCCAATAGGGATTTAGAATTACAAAACCCTAGGAATAATGCATCATTAAAAGTTAATGGCCAACAAGGTAAAGTTTACCTTGATTCTCAATTCAATAACACTTCTAAAATTTCTATTCCACTACTTCCGTATGATTTCATATTCAAATTTGTTTTATTTTCTTTATATACTTATTCGTCATTTATTCACTTTCATTTTTATTATCTCCATCAACTCCACATAATGAAGACATTATGTCATTTAAGTATGGGGGATGTGTATATATATTATGAATATGTGTTATGTGTTAAAGTAGGCCAAATTTTGAATTTTTTTACCTTTTATGAAAAACGAAGCATGTTTTTACTTTCTTGTAGGAGTACCATGCAAAGTTTTTAAGTTAGAAAATGAATAAAATTTATACCTATATTGAATATGCATGATTATACCTTTTTATATACTAATTCTTAAAAAAGTTTTCTTTATTGTTCATAGTAAATTTGTATTTTGTCTTAAATCATAATCCTTTTATTATACATTATTCCCTTTAGCGTATGACTAACTTGAAGTTAGTAATTCTTGGAATCTAATATTTTATTAACACCTAAATAAATTTCAACTAGTTAAAGTATAATTTGTATGCTACGCAGAAGTAAACACCTAGACTTAGTTACACATCTATGAATACTTGAACATTATAAGACAAACTCTATGTCTATAGACATTTGATTGAATAAGGGAAACCAAAGCCATAATTCATGTAAGTTTTTGTCAATAAAGGATGAGGGTATCAATTGAGGGAAAAGCAAAGTATTTTTATGTCAAAAGGGAAGAGTGGTCTAGAGCATAAAATGCAACCACTAAAAACTATAAAAACATTTACATTTAATTCTTTCAAATGATATGCAAAAGAGAAGTAAGAAAAGCGGTAAAAGGTGAGAAGTGGTACGGAGCATAATATGTGGCCACTTTGAGCGTAGAAACCTAAGTTACCTAATAATGCCTTGAGACATGAAACCAGAACATGTGTGCTAAAAATTATCCCAAAAGTCTATTATTTTTTATCTTGGATATAGTTTGTACTTCAAAGTTTTAAGGGAGTAATAGATGTTCAACCAACAAACTAGGAATTTCTTATGTTACACATGCACAAATTATACCATGACTTATTGAACTACGTTTTGATGTTTAACTAAAGTATTGAATGATTCCACTACGTATTAAGTTCTGTATTCATTAGTACATTGATTAAGGGAATACTTGTGTTAACAAAGATTCATGTTTTAGAGACAAAATATGACTTTGCTTGAGGACAAGCAAAGGGTAAGTGTGGAGAAATTTGATACGACGTGCAAAGCACGTGTATTTGGTATATAAAACACGTATAAATCATCTATATTTTATGTATTTAACAACTATTTTTGTGTTAGTTTGTATATTTTAAAAGGTTTTTAAGGCTCAAGATGTCAAAGATAACATCTTGGAAGACTCGGGATAAATGGGACAAAAAATGTATAAAGAACGGACAAAAGAGCAAAAAGAAGGGAGAATGGACAAAATAAATTCATGAGCGCGGCAAACCTTTCACGATTGTGACCTACACCAAGAAATAAATACCAAGTTCTAGTAGTAACTTGTGATTGTGACAATGGCTACCATGATTGTGACCTACTCCCAAAACCAAGACTGAGTTTCAGAAGAAACTCATTATCACGACAATAGCTGTCGTAATCGTGACCTGCTCAAAATCAGGTAGTTATTTCCAGTGGTCTTACATGAAATGAAGGTTTCATTCCCTCCCTTTTCCCTCCAAATCAATCCTTATCCATTCTAGACCAATCCTAACACGTCCTTTGTAACATTCCAATCCTGGAGTTACAGGTTTTTGCCATATATGTGTTGAAAACGATCGTTGAAACTTTAGAAGTGGAGAATTAAGTTGGATTTTTAAGAATTTTTGGATATGAAAGTTGTGAGCACCGAGATTTTTTCCTAGAGCAATGATGAAAAACCAGTCCCAAACTGTACCTTTTCATTGTTTGCACATGTGTGTATGGGTCTGAGAATACCATAAGTGTCACAAACAAGGCCCGAACTGAGTACTTGTCAAGTGTTTTAATGAGCTGGAACCACA
>CAOJCR016435825.1:0-10111 GCA_948330485.1 Euphorbia neoarborescens
TGCTGAGGGTTATGAGGGTTTCGGTTAAGAGAAGGCCAATGGGAGAAGCACCCTCGACCATTTTTGGTATAACGCAGGTAAGACGAAAAGGGAAAGTACTATATGGTAGACCCAATAGTTGGTGCATAAGCATCATGCTCACCAAAGGAACCCAACCGCGGTATGTGTCGTGAGTGAGGGAACACTACTCTAGAACTGCTTCCAAGTTGAAACCCGTAGTATATGTGCCTTGATGAAGGAAAGTCTTGAAAGTTCCACATTCCTCGAAAGGGAAGCAAAATGCTTTGACCATAGTCCTCGGGTGCCCATATGTGAACTTTGGTAAGGCCAGAACAGTGTCCGGGGGGCTAGGTTCGTCGATGATAGAGCTAAACTCCTCAAATACTGGACATAGCTCCTGATTCCCAAATTTGAATAAGTTGTCTTCCAGATCCCAGAATGTGATGCATACTTTAAGTAATTCAGGGAGAAAGCCAAATATCAAAACATAGATTGACACCCTGGAAGCCGTATGTTGCGAATTTAACCCAAACGAAGTTGGGAAGCAGTTTTATGAATGCATAAAACCGTTGTTCAAAGTTTTCCATGGTACCTACAGAAAACACAGTAGTAAGGACTATGCTTTCAATAGATAACACATAAGGCACGGTAACACGGATCATACGTGTTTATGGCAACGAGCCTAATGCATGTCATAGCATTTGCGGATCTATCATGGCAAAACGATCTAGTGCATGTCATAGAATCGTGCGTGTTTGCATGGGCATAGTAACGTGATCGGATGCATGTCATGGCACCGGGAGTGGTGCCTGGTCATTGCAAAGCATTTGAGTGTGTGTCATGGCATTTGTGGTCATTGTGTGGTAAAGAAAACAAATGCATGTCATGGCATATGCGGTCCTAGCTGGTAGACTGATCAAATGCATGTCCTAGCATCGTGCGTGTTTGAATAGGCATAATAATGTGACCGGATGCATGTCATGGCATCATGCATGGTCATGGAAAAAATTTTATAAGAAAGTCAGAGCATTCGCGGTCTTATTACGGCAAAACAAGTGAATGCATGTCATAGCATCGTTTTTGTTTGTGGGAGCATGGTAACGTGATTGGATGCATGTCATGGCTTTGAAAAAGACATATAAATATGTAGCGTACCATCATCGCATACAGTGTTATGTTTATGCATGAAGCGTGCTTAAGTAGCATGTCATGGGATGTTGTACCCGATATGGATAAGTTTGTTATGTCCTACGATGTTATGTTTGTGCATGACGTGTTTTGTGAGTGATGCATTTATGTCGTGAGATACGGAAAAAAATACACATGGCTGCATAAATACATGAGTTAGAGTGGCATTTAATCGTACGAGTATGAATGTTAAGTGACAGGATATGAGTAATCACAAATAAGAGCAAGTAGCATACATAGCGAAAATTCCCAACCTTATATCTCCACGATGTATAAAGTCTCTAACCATTCCTAGGAGTGGGTCTCCTTGCCATCAACGGGGGATGACAAGGGTCGATAATACAACCATTTTATTTTTGTGTTTTGGTAGATCCTAGTGGAAAATTACTACGGCTTTACAAAATGATAGTGGTCAAAAGTTCGGTAAGCAAAGGAGTGTCCCATGGCAAACTATACGCCCTTTCTCTCCCAAAATAGGTGCGACTGAGAAGAGCAGTACGAGGCTATAGGTGGCCTCCAAATACACGTATAAGGGACTGAAGTGGAACCCAAGTAACATTTCTTGAGAGAGTCGGGGTAGGTATGGAGGTCCTACTGGGGGAATGCAATCTACAGATATGCAATACATAAAAGAAATCTTGATTGCAAATAAGAACACTTCGTTCGTAAATATTGCCAATTTTCAAAAGTTTTTCAAAAATGCCTTCCAAAGGCTTGTCAAAATTCCTTCTCAAAACAATTTTAAAAGCTTGAAAGATTTTGAAAAAAGTTTGACAAGAAAAGTCCCCAGCGGAGTCACCACTGTGAACGCAACAACTTTTCGAAGGTTTTAAAAGTCAAAGTTTTGATGGAGTCAAAGTCAAATATCAAAGAGAACAACTCAAAGTTGAATAAAGTAAACATGTCATGAAAAGAAAAAATCGAAAGGAAAGTCAAGTAAAAGAAGTCGGTTTTGAATTGAGAGATTTTTGGTGTTTACATCGCGAGCATTCTTGATGCTCTTGTCAACAAAACTGCTCGATAGGAAACTCGCAAGTTTCTCGAGACTTTTGGGAAAAGAAGTTAAGGTAAGAAAGTAAAGTAAAGTTTTTGGTTTTGAAAGGCGTACTCATGTTGTGAGTAGCTTATTACTCTCATAAGTACAAGTGACTCATCTTTGAGGACTTATCACGAAGATATAGTAAAATAAAGTGTAAAAAGCGGTGAAATGTGGTAAAAGAAAACATTCCCAAGTGAGTGGAATTCTCCTTTCCTAGTACCCCTCCCCCCGCCTTAGAAGCAGAACCGGACCCATGGGGACTCGAGGCTTTCGGAGGAAGGCTCTCCAAAATATATGTGCGTGTGAGCGCATGCTTGGTGTTTTGTCAAAAGAAAATAAGGTTAAAAAGAAAACGATTTTAGCAAAGAAATTCGAATTTGAATTTCTAGAAAATAATTTAGGAGTCGCCACCAGGTTTTAAGCTCTACCAGGAACTTATCACGGTGTTGCTCGAACTTTAGGCTCGAATCCAAAATCGTGATCCAGAGATCAGGTTCGGACAAGGCTTTTACTTATCCTTTCTTGAAAACATTTTGAAAATCGGCAATATTTAAAAAGAAACATTTTTATTTTCAGCAAAAAGCATTTAAGTCCTAGTATTGATTTTAGTTTGCCATTTTATTAACGTGAGCGTCAAGCAAGGCAGAAAGATAAATATGGTAATAAGCATACACCGGCCAAAGTATATATTTACAACCTAATCGAATTAAGAATAACCCTATGAGATACATTTGTTTGGGGAGGGGAGTCAAATCCATCTAACATGCATCAACATACATAAAGTGTACAAAATAAACACGTAGCAAAGACCGCATACTTGAAAGTGTACATGTTATAAGAAAAGGGAAATTATATAGCTCGGGGATATGTTATAGAGGGGACACCCATTCCAAAGCGATTTATTGGATCGGGTGTTTTGGGCCGAGGGATGGACTCACGACGTCGGAAAAAGATTTTGGCTCAAGTTACGTATGGGCAAAGTGGTGTTTATTTTGAAAGCTTTTGGCTCAAATTTTAAGTATTTTAGACCGTGCAAGTTATTCAGTGAGTAGGAAATCCGGGGTTTTAACCCCTTCGTTGTATTATTTTAGCGGCCCTAGACCTGGCTTCCTAGCACTGTTTTCAAAATGTAAACTCTTATAAAATAGGCATAGAATTCTAAGTTTCAGATTCTAAAATTATTATATTCAATAGGGTGGACAATAAATGCGAGAAATAATAAAACTCGGTGCCGTAACACTGGACTTACATATGAGATAAAACAAAACGAACTCAAAACTAACATTTTCGACCTAAAAACACAATAAAAACGATATACTGGACGGAAATAGGAAAGACTGACTCGAGGAATTCCAAAAATAGACTAAAAATGGAATTTTAATACGAAACAGTGTACTGACACGAGTTTGACTGTGTCACACGAGGTCGTGTGACATAGCTAAACTCGTGTCAGGCTAAAAGTGAGTGACACAAGTTCAACTATGTCATACAAGGTCATGTGACATATCTGAACTCGTGTCAGATAAAAAGTAAGCTAGCACGAGTTTGTCTGTGTCACACGAGGTCATCTGATATAGCTGAACTCGTGTCAGCCTCCTACTCAATGAGGAAGACGATGGCACTTTGTGTATTTTAGTCTGTTTTTAGTCCGATTTTGTCCCGGACACTATAAAAACACTTTTAAAGTTGAAAATAATCGAAAAGAGGGAGTTTTAAGTGTAAAAAACGAGTAACAAACAAGTTGTAAATTCGAAACCAAAAACAGAGTAATAGAAAAATCTACTATAAAAGCATTTTTAAACCATCAAAACACAAGCATACCACATTAGGAACAAACATAAATGGGTTTAGGTGTTTAGGGCTCAGTCTATTACCTTTGTAGCATGACTTTTGCAATGGAAACCCAAGAAAACCAGCAGTAGTTACAACCAAAGACCAAAGCCCAGTGTTTGTGCTCCAGTGAGGTTCTTGCCTTTTTTATGCTCGGGAAACCTAGGAACCAAGAGTGTTTGAGGGTATTTTTAGTGAGTGAGTGAGAAAAATATATGGAATTGGGAAGTATCGGAGTAATCAGTGAAAAGAAAAGTTAGAAGAGAAGAGCTCTGGAGTTGAGAGTTGAGAGCAGGGAGAGTTAGAAAGCTCTTTTTTGTTACAAAAAAGGTTCCCCTATTTTGTTGCTGAAAAAAGCTTTTTAAAGCTCAGCCAAATTTCAAAATTGTCATGTTTCTTGAGGCCAGTTACCTCTATCCATCACCAACAGTTCTCCCTTCCCATCCAAAACCTCTCCTTTTCAGCATCTTTCTCTCATTTCAGCCACTTTTTGCTGATTTTCAGAGAAAAGTTACAGCTGCCCCATCCTTCACTTCTTCTCCTGCGTGTTTCTTCTTTGGCTGGTGGGTTAGAGCTTGGGTAGTTGACGGGTTGGATGAGTTGAGTTGCTTTGGTTTTGGTTTTGTTAGGGTGGTAATGCAATTATGTGTCGTTAAGCTCCGGTTGAGCCCCGGTTTGATCGGTTTTGGGGGCAGGCAAAATTCCTTTGGTCCCGGCTTACCTATATGCTTAATAAACACTTGGCTCGAGCCTCGGTGCTGACAACTCGGGTGTTCCCAAACCCATGTACGTGTTAAAAAGCTTGCAAAAAGTGCCAGATGGACCCGTTTTCATCATTTCTCTAGGGCCAAAAACTCGGTGCTCACAATTACATTGGTACTTGTGTATCCCAAAAAGCACAAAATTTCATTTTTAGGAACCCACCTGAAACAACAAAAGAGAAGCTGTTAAACTTACTTGATCAAACATATGAACCAACTGAATAACAACACATATATATCTTTTTTCTTTCTTTCTTTTCTTTTTTTTTCTCTTTTTTTATTTTCATTCTTTGCTTTTTTTCTTTTATTATTATTATTATTTATTTTTTATACAACACAATACTCAGGAAAGAATGACTGACTCACTTGATAACCACTCAATGAACATGCTCCAAAATAGGAAGTTAAGGTGCGATAACCAAATTCGAACTTAGATTTGAGGGGAGGACTAGTCAAAAGGTTTATATGCAGTGAAGGGATTTGGCTTGCACCTTTAAGGATTTCTCCTTGTAATGTGGCAAAGAAAGAATAGGCTCAAGCTCAAATATGGGTGTTCTAAGGGCTAGTTTGTGTGTAACGGGTGCCAAAATAGTTAAATGTACAAGCCCTATGTGAAAGTGTGGCTAATGCTAAGGGTCTCTACATACTAAGCTCTATAAATGCCAAGTGCAAGATATATGTTAAAGTCTATAATCTAGTGGATATATAAAGGATTATCTCACCGAAATAATGAAAGACCAAATGTGAAATGGTCTTTATAGGCTCAAGAATTCTGGTCACTCAAGTAAATAGATGTATAAGGTTGCGGTTATTTGATTCAACCATTGTTCCTTGCCACTATTATAGTTTAAACCTTAAAAACGGGCTCTGAATGTCTAACCACTACATGTAATATCATGCTTCTGATCAAACATATAATACACAACTCAAGGGTTAACTAACTGGCAAAAACAGGCTTCGGGGGTAACTCAACCACATTCCAGAACACATAGAAATATTACAAAAAAACACACATAAACATGCAAACAAGTGTATACACATGCTATCACCATGCAAAATAGTCACAAAATATAATAAAAAAGAAATAAGAAGGAAAAGAATAACCCTTTTTTCACCCCAACTTAAAATTGTACTTACTCCCGAAAGTACAATGGAAGTAAAGGATTTAAGTGCAGGAGCAGAAAAGGGTGTGCCTCACTGGCCAGTAGGGCCCGAGCTGCCCTCCAAACAGCCCATCTGAGCACTTATCTCTCTCTTCCATTTTGCATCCTCCATTTGCCATGTACTCCAATCCTAATGAAATTGGTGATGGCTGACTGCTAATCGACCTATCTAGTCTTGTAACATATCCATACGGGCCCCCATCCTCTGCTCAAAAGCAGAGAAATCATGGGATTCCTCATTCTAATCCTCCTTTTCTGCCTCTGGTGCCACATAATCATCATCTACTGGGTCATCGTCCCTTAATGGATGCTTACCCAACGATGTCTAACTAAGCTTAGTGGGCAAAGAAGCAGTTGACTTAGTGCTGGACAATCAGATGTACTCAGGTTCGATTGGAGTCATATAAAAGGTGTATTCAAGCCCTAAGAAGTGATGGACAATACGAGTAATGAGGTGCCCAAGACCTAGATGGCGTAGTGTGTGTTTTTGGGCTATCTGATGGAACATATCCACCAAATAAGAGCCCATATCAGTAGCTTTCCCTTCTAAAATACACCTTAGAATCAAGAGGCCCCCCTCATTTACTTTATTCAATTTAATTTGTCGCTAAAGTTATGGCTAATGATCTTATGCACCAGATAGAGAGGTCGAGATCGAATCCTAGATGACCTAAGGTTCTTATTGTCATAGGAACCATTACCTAGCTTATTTTAAATGGAGCAGGCATCCTTGCCCTCGGGCGAGGCATAAGCACCCCCCAATATCCCTATCATTTCCTTCATCAATGCAGGGATAAGTACATATTCTTTGCCCCCTAATCGGAATTGGATAGACTTTTCTAGGGTAATATCATCCACATTTGATTTCAAAGTAGTGTAAAATTCAAGAACTAAATCCTTAAATGTTAAATGTGGTTCTTCATAAAAGACATGCTATCCAACCCAATTCATTATATCCTTTACCTCATCTCTATTCCTAGATTAGCCACTAGTTGGAAAATACAATAATTTGAAAGGCATAATCTAAAGTAGGGAGAGAGAAGTGTACCTTATTCCCTCCTTCTCGGAATGGAGAGGCAATGAGCAATAGAGGCGGATGGAAATCTAAGTGAGGGAGAAGCCTACCGGAGCTGTGGAGGTCGTTGTACCAGGTCATCGGCCACTGGTGTTCTTTTGAGCATATGCTTTACCTCGAGCCATGTTGAAGTAATTAAAGAATGAAAAAGAGAAGAGGTATTCGGAAGTAGAAGTCACAGAAAGAGAGGGAGAAAAGTTTAGGGTTTATGTCGATTTAGAGTGGAAGGAAGAAGTTTATCGTGAGAGAGCTGATTTGGAAATCATGACACATTGTGTTACTTAAGTGACACGTCATGTCAAGTTTAATTTCCTCATACCATATTTTTTGCCAATCACGTCGTGGTATCAAGTTAACATGACGTGACAAGCATTTTTTTACTTGTTACAGGCCTCTTTTCATATTAAAAGTATTTTTCCTACCACATCGTGTCACCGAAGTGCTACATCGTGGAAGCATAAAAATGGCCAATAATGAATTTTAGCCTGCCACATCGTGTCAGCAATTCAACACGACGTGACATGCAATTTTTTTAAGATTTCTAGGTCATTTTATCCTTCTTGTGATTTTATGCGTGCCACGTCGTAGCAGGTATACCTTTTTCTAAAAACCTGATTCTTCTCCCTTTTGCATCATTTTCATACTTATATAACAACCTCGACTCCCCTGTTGATATTTTTGTGTGTTGAAAGAATCTCAGAGGCTTCTTTCTTGAAAATACATATAAAATGTTCAAAACAAAAACAAACAAAAGACTAAAAAGCTTAAAACTATAGAAGCTACCCAAAAAGCAATATTGTTCTTGGTGTACAAGAAAATTGCTGTGTTAATAGTCGAAACAGCTCGACTTTCTCAGCGGTACAGTTTAACTATCATCCAACAGGAACACATCTTGTTCCTCTTCCTGACCAATCCCTTGATAGTACATCTTTAAGCAGTATCCATTGACCTTGAGATCCCTTTTCAGTGTACGAATTACCACCATCCCAGATGGGTGTGTTTGTACCACCTTGAACGAACCCGTCTATCTACTCTTCCGCTTACCCGAAAACTATTGGAGCCTTGAGTTATACAAAAGCACTTGGTCCCCAGGACTAAAGCTTTTATCCTCAATCTTTCGATCATGCCACCTTTGCATCCTTTCCTTATAGAGTTTGGCGTTATTATAGGCTAAAAGGCGGAACTCGTCCATGTAAAGTAACTGCTTCATTGTCTTTCACCCTGATGCTTACATATCAAAGCTAAGGTACTATAGGGACCAATAAGCCCTGTGTTCAAGTTTGATAGGTAAGTGACAAGCTTTCTAAAAAACCAAACGATATGGAGATATACCAATCAGTGTTTTAAATACCATCTTATAAGCCTACAAAGGATAATCTAATTTAAGATTCCAGTCTTTCCTAGATGACCCTATTGTCTTCTCCAATATCTATTTTAATTCTTGGTTACTTACCTCAACCTTGCCGGTTGTTTAAGGATGGTAAGGTGTGGCTACTTTATATGTCACCCCATAACAATGCAAAAGTGCCTTAAATAGTTCATTACAGAAATGGGACCCCCCATCACTTATGATAGCTCGATGGCTAACATGTTCTTGTTTAAGAACTTAAACACCAATTTTGCATTATTAGTTGGTGACGCTATGGTCTCAACCCATTTAGAGACGCAATCGACATCAACAAGTATGTAATGATTACTGTGTGACATCGGGAAAAGTCCCATAAAATCTATGCCCCAAACATCAAAAATTTCACAAACCAGAATACTATGTTAGGGCATTTCATTCTTGCGGGATATACTGGTACACATCACACTGCTTAATATAGTTAAAGATGTCCTTTTTCATGCTGGGACAATAAAAACCACATGATAGTATCTTACCACATGTACGTTCTAACCCAAAATGGCCACCAACCTCCCTATCATGACACATGTTGATTATTGACAGGACTTTACTTTCAGACATGCAACGATGTATAATACTATCAGCACACACCCTAAACAAATAACATTTATCCCAAAAGTAAAACTGAGCATCATGCATAAAATGTTTCTTCTCAGAGTATGACAGATCTGTAGGAAGGGTAATACTGACTTTATAATTTTCCATGTCTGCAAACCACGATATAGAAGTTACCAAATACAATAGCTAATCAAGAAAGGACTCACAAATGTCCCTATCAGAAGGATCCTCCACATCAGCAATCGGAAGCCTAGAAAGATGATCAGCAATAACGTTCTCTACTCCTTTCTTGTCTTTTATCTCCACATCAAACTCTTGTAGGAGTAGGATCCACCGGATTAACCTTGGCTTAGCATACTATTTTGTAAGTAAATACCTCAAAGCAGTATGGTCAGGATGTGTAATTACTTTCGACAAAACCAGATATGATCTAAATTTCTCCAAAGCAAAGACAACAGCTAACAACTCTTTTTCTGTTATAGTATAATGGACTTATGCGGGATTAAGAGTCTTGCTAGTATAATAAATTGGGCAGAAAATCTTTTCCACCTACTGATCTAAACATGCCCCTACAATAGTATCACTAGCATCACACATGATTTCAAACAGAAGGGACCAGTCAGGGCTTACCTGAATAGATGCCTCAATTAATTTTTGCTTTGACCTCTCAAATGCACTTAAACACTTATCATTAAAATATGAAAAACATTATGCACCTTCTCCATTGTAGGTGGTAATGCCAATCGATACGCAACTTCTCCAATCCTCTCAAGTACCTCGTAAGGTCCCACATATCTCAGGCTTAACTTACCCTTCTCACCGAACCTGAACACTCCTTTCATAGGTGAAACCTTAAGGAGGACCTTATCCCCAACCTTAAATTTCAAAGGTTTTCTCTTCAAGTCAGCATAAGATATCTGACGATCCTGAGCCGCCTTCATCTTAGCTTGAATCACACGAACCTTCTCTACAGTGTCCTGTATCAACTGGGGACCCAATACCAATGCATCACTGATGTCGCTCCAACAAGTTGGACTACGACACTTCCGTCCGTACAATGCCTCAAATGGTGCCATCTGGATACTTGAGTGG
>CAOJCR016439379.1:0-12329 GCA_948330485.1 Euphorbia neoarborescens
ATTTGGATCCGAAAAACTTGAACCAAAAAACATGTAAACTTCAGTTCTACCTGTTCTGGTATATCGGTAGACATCAACCCCTTTATGACAATTAATTTTTGATTAAATGCCCATGGCTCCCATTTCAGCACTCTATCAAAATCATTCTAATGAAAGAACTTGATAATGTACTTATTCACCCTGATAGAGCGAATGTTAACCCCATATTTGGGCATCCAGACTTTTGATATTGTGCATTTAAAAGCAGTCTTATTCATATCTCTGTCTGACAATATCCGTCACACTAAAGATAAAGTTGGAATTACCTGTGTATGAGAATTCCTTGGCAAAGTCAGAATTTGTTCTTCAGCATCCTCCAGTAACAGTCTTTCGTATTGTTGTCGTATTGCTTCCTCATCCTCCATTTTGATATTCGGCGGGGACAGACAATAACTGTCAAACGACGGCAAACCTTGCAGGCACAAGGCACAAGCCTGAGAGACAATATCGGTGTTTAGTGTTTGTTAATTTTACATATTTTAATGTAATGTCAATTTCTACTATCTTATGTAATAATGATGGTGTTAATTTTATAATATTTTAAGATTTAATATCTATTTATTTTTCATGGATAATTTATTGTTAATAATTTTAAGACTTGATTGATTAGATTATAAAATAAATTAATATTATGAAATTAAATATCAAAATGACATAAATTAATATACTATTCTAAATTTAATTATAGTCTTAAATTTGGATAAAATTTAATTATAATGTGTTAAAATATAATTATATAAAATTAATAAGGTAATAAAAATTAAAAGAAAAAAAATAAAAATAATATAAAAAAGGAGATTGGCTATACACTGTTTCCTGCCAAAACATGCTTGGAAAAATTGTAGTGGTTGGAGAAAACACATCACCATTTAATCTACGACCAATTTCTGAACTGCTAAACATCGTTCCAAATTTCTAGCTACCACTCCTACATAAGTCCAAATTACCCTTACCATTAAAATTTAGTAAAAAATATCCTCTCAAAACTATAAACATTTAATTAAATATTCTTAAAGACTTAAGTCATGTATAGGGACTGAAATATTCAGTGGGGAAGGAACACAAAAATCCATAGACCTAAACAAAAAAATTCATAAATCAACACCAAAAACAATTTGGATGGAAAATTTGAAGAGAAGGAGGAGAAATGGGCAAATCACTCTTCGGTTTTAAGGTACGATCTGTTACATAATTGAATATTTTAATTTTGAATTCTTTTTAATCGGGACGCCATCGGGTGGCACCCCGGGCAGTGTAGAGCTCCATCTGGCGACTTCCATAAAGGGGTAGGGTGCCACTAAAGAGGTGCCATTCAATGGCGCCCCACCCCCAACGGGACACCAAGGGATGGCGCCCCGCACTGCCCGAGGTGCCATCCGTTGGCGTCCCGAAATAAAAAAACAAATCTAATTAAATTTTAATATTTATAATTAGAATATTTTATAATTAGAATTAGGATTATTTTTTGTATAAGGTTGTAATTGGAATAAAATATATATCTTTTATGTTTGTAATTTTAGGTTTTATTGCAATATATTATTATTATTATTATTAATTTATAATTGGAATAAATTATTTAGGATTGCAATATATATTTTAAACTTAAAATATAAAAATTAATTTGAATGACTAATTTAATATTTTATAATTAGGATTAGGATTTTTTTTGTTAAGTTTGTAATGGGAATGGAATTAATATTTTTTATGATTGTAATTTTAGAGTTTTATTGTAATATATTATTATTATTAATTTATAAGTGGAATAAATTATTTAGGATTGCAATATATGTTCTAAATCTAAAACATAAATATTAAATTGAATGATTAATTATTATCTTATGGCAATATATTAGTAATCAACACATAAATTTGTATTTGTAGAAGTTTGTAATTAGAATGGAATTAATATTTGTTAGTGTTGTAATTGTTACTGTTTTATTGCAATATATTAATATTATTAGTTTACAATTAGAATTTTTATAATATTTTTGATAAATAATATTTTTAGGGAAAAAGGACTGTTAGAAAATCCAATATGGGTTCTAGTAGTTAGGGATATACCTATGGATGATAATTTCAGATTGAGATATACGCAACGACAGGGTACTGATGCATTGATACGTCGTCAGCACGATTTTGTGAAGGAGCAGCAGTGTGCAGCTGCAGCATAGATGAATTATCCTCTCCGGGTGTGACTTTTATGGATGTTGAGAACTGGCCTAACTTTAATATGATGGCCGACGAGGATGAGTCGGGGGACTCTATGTATCAGTACGATGATTCATCTATATATACTAAGGGTGTATAATGCGGGATAGGTGATCGATTTGTTGCTTCTAGATCGACATCAGGTGAATGCAATTTATTTACAATATATTTTGTTACATTGATTATTTATAATATGTTTATATGTTAATATTGTTGGAGGTGCCCATAGTCGATCCAGGACTGAATCTGGGGATAACTAGTGTATGTAGAGGTCATTACCGGGTGCGCCAATAGATGGGTCCATAAATCCTAGCTCTTTAGGTCATGTGGTTTTGAGGATGTGGGATGGCCAGTATAGGGGGTACTGAAATGTCAGAGACTAACTGTCTGTCTGAATTTGAGAAATTGGTACAACCAGATGCCTAATATGGCTAGGCGGTTTATTGATGATACAGGTTTAGGCTATCTCCCTACGAGTTTTTTCACCCATATAGATACCCTACTTATTTGTGCATTTATTGAGCATTGGCAGCCGGATACGGACACATTTCACATGCCTTTCGGCAAGATGATAATTATATTGCATGATGTGTGGCACATTTTGAGGATCCCGATAGAGGGTAAGATTATGTCTATGGAGGCAAACTCTTATGATATGCAGACATGGTGTTTAAGCCTACTAAGAGTGAGCTGTGAGGAGCTTCTGTCACAGGGTTATTAACAGAGTGGAGGTGTACTTATCGCCACCATTTTAGAGATGTGCGGTGATGGATGTATCGATGACACTTAGGCATCCGCATTGTTGTGGGTGATGTTTGGTGCCACTCTATTTGTGGATAAGAGTAGGAACTTGGTGAGGTCGAGCTACCTACTTGAGGTGATAGATGATTTGGAACAAGAATGGTCCTATGCATTGGGAGTAGTTGCACTGATATATCTATATCGGCAGCTAGGTATTACCAGCTGGGGAGACTCACAGGGTGTAACAGGATGCTTACTCTCCTCCAGACATGGACATACGAGTACTTCCCTTTCTTCTGACCACATAAAGGCCATTGGGACGGACCAACAAATGCCCTTCGAGCCAAGAGATAGATTGTCAGTGCGCAGCCACTATCAGATGAGCGTCTGCACACATTCCATCTTTGCCTAGACTTCCTTATTGCCACCCAGGTGTGTAAAATTTCAAATATTTTTATGCATTAATGTGAATAATATTTTTCACATTAATTTCAATAATATTTAGTTATTCTATTTATAGTCATTGATCTATGTTTATTAATTTATTAAATTTAATTATCAGCTGATGGATACCATACGGGCCGACCAGGTTTGTGTCGTGCCTAGGATAATGTACTCAAAGATTATTCAGTATATGGGTATCCTAGAGTCATACATTTCTGCTCGTACAGTTCGGCAGTTAGGTTTCGTGCAGAATATTCCACCACCTATTATACAAGCGAGAAAGGATTGTCGTCCTTAGACTAGTAAGTCATACAAAGTGGAGTATGCTTCAAAGTAGGTAGAGTCAATGTGATATTATTTCCCTATTACAGGCGTGATAGTATTGGGATCTTATGATCGTGTTGGCTGTGACCTTGGTGCATGTGAGGATTCCTACCTTCGGTGGTTCTTAAGAGGTCACACCCTCAACTTGTGAATCAGGATGATAAAGACAAGGAGGATGATGTCACTTCTTCTACCAACGTCGAATATGTAGGTGTTAATGGTGCTTTTATATATACTTATTTATATATACTATGTAACTATATTATTAAAATATGGTGCAGTGGGCAAATTTGCTACATGACATAACTCAGTATGTTGTTTCTCGCCTTTCTAAGGATCAGTCCGCCGACTTGATTAAGCGGTTGGAGGATTTTCCCATTAACTGGAGCAGGTGCTGATGATTTATGTACTATTTTTGTATTTATGTTAAGATATATATATAAGTTTGTTGAATATTCGTACTCCCTTCATTTGAAATATAAGTCGCTTTAGAGTTTTTATGCTGTTCTTTTTTATATCTTGTTTTATGTTATCAATGCAATTTTTGTCATGTTTGCCCTTATTTAAAGTAGGAGAGATAATCAATATTGAATAGAGTTTACTATGGTCTAATTAATATTTTATTGGTTTTGATGAAAATTCTAAAACGACTTATATTTTAGAGTAGAGGGAGTATTATATTTGACTTTTATATTATCTTTTACGAATATTTATTTATTTTTTTGTCAATATGTCATAATAATTAAGGATACATATACCTGTTTTTCATTTTTATACTACCTTCTATGAATATTTTATTAATTACAACAAATCGTGAGATGTTTAAAGATTATGAAAAGTTGTGTCTTTAAAATAATTTTATGAATAGTTGAATTATTTATTACTAATAATGATAAATGAATGTATACATTCAAAATTAATTCAATGTGTTTACATTTAAATATAATATTTACATTGCTCTAACTAGCCTGTCCCACCGTACTCTTCAAGGTGCTTACATCATATCTCATCCATTAACAGTCGCATCATGGTTTTCGTTCTAGAGCACATGAATCGGTGGTATAGGAAAATTTTCATACAGATCTAAGCAAATATAGTGTATAAATAAATTACCAAGGTAAGCAATGCCAATATTTCTTTCCGGATGGTGTGCTGTTAGAGGAGCATGAAGTGGCAGTAGTCCAGCATGCATATGTCGAACTGAATCTGTCTCTAAATCCGAATAAAATAACAGCTGCATTTTAAAAAGTAGAGATGGGAAATAAATCCTCAATAACTATTATCTAGTAATTAATGTCACATGCTCCGCCATTCCACATAGTATGCCTTATTGCCTTATCAATACCTGAAATAAATATATTGGAGTAAAAAGGATGATTGCAATTTATTTCATTGCCTAATGTCGTATTTACCAGTCACCACTAGAATTCATCATCGAATACATAATCAACTACCACACGAAACCCACAGTTTCCATCCGCTACATTATCTCAATGTCACAATATAAAAGGTAAGATTAGTGGATGAATCTTATCAACATGTTCGAATTGAAATCCGGGTGCACATCTTCTTCCCTTGTATGAATAAAAATAAAAGTTTGTAATTCATCGATAGTGCGAGTGTAGTTTATAAACTTATAGATAATGAATAGAAGTTTATCATAATAATATAAAATATACCAGTAGAATTGGTTCTCTTAGCAGATGACATAGAGGATTGTCTGCAGGACCTTATTGTTATTGAGGATCAAGAACAACTACCTCCATGACCCTTATCCTAATATTCCCACCTGTTGGGTTCACATTTTGTTGACCTACTCCCTTTTAGACGTCCTTTGATGTTCGTATTTACCTTTGGTTATTTAAAGCTTGGTTGGTCGGGATGAAGCTCATTGTGAATGAGTATAGATATGTTATGCAAAACAACGGGGTCAACTGCATTGACCTCGTCAATAAGAGAGGTAAATTATCGATGATCTTTAAATTTTGAAATTCAGAACAGTCCAATGAATCACCAACAACTAGCGTACACCAAAATATATGTACAGTTATTAAACTAACTGGGGTCAGCTCTTACATCGCTTTACACATTTGACATGCACATGGTAGCTAATGTGTCTGTCGTAATACGTAACCACATCTGTCATAAACCTTGTCTGCTAACTGCTTCGTACATCCTAACTCCTTCGTAAGGATAGTTAAACAGTAGTGAGACACCCGACATGCAAGATAATTGAAAGGCATCACACAATACATAGTGGAATTACGATGTCTCGAATATTTAAGTGTGTTGCTAACAAATTCCAAACAAAATAACTTATAAAAAACATAAACATTAATTCATAATTTGTAAATGTAATACATTTTTTTAAATTTATATAATAAAACTCATTGTATTTCAGTTATTTGAGACTCAATTTCTTTATTCACCTTAGTCCACACAATATCTAGTGCACTGGTCGATGTATTAAGCCATTATTTTAGCATGTTGTGTGCAGTCTCCACCCTATAGGTCGTGTTGTTTCCAAAGTTTAGTACGTTATTTGTCTATACTTGAACAAATTTCTCTTTGTAGCACAACCATGTCGTGTTGACATATCTAGTCACCTTTGGAAATAACCTCATTAAATCATTCATCTTTTAAACCTAGTAGTGATATTCAAATTCGGTTAGAGCATGTATAATGTTTCTCCAATATCCAGACATAAACCATTGTGTAGAACCTTTATCTCTACCAAGTAAAAGATAAACTCTATTTTAAACTTCTTTATTGATGTGCCACGTATATAAAGGGTATAGATCTACAGAAATATCTCCCAAATCGATTTAAACAGGCCCAACTTTCTATTAGTGCCAATGGTTAGGCAGCAACTCATTACCACCTAACAATTTTAGTTTCTCTAATGCCTACCTGTAACTCATTTCTGTCTCATCTTTCATTATAACATATCCTATCAAAAAAATTTATTCGTAGGAGTAATCCCTACAATTTTTAGGAGTGACATCTTATACCTATTTATTTTGTAGGTCAAGTCCTTTCCATGAAACTAATGATAAGTGCGGAATAATCTTACAGATCAGGGATGCGCCATAAAAATATGTGCCAACAATACAGTATCTAGGTCAGTCAATATCAAGTGAATATAACTATATTGCATAGCGACATTATAAATTGGCCTACTATATCCCTACCTTCAAAACTGTCTCTCCAAGTATGGTATCGGTAGTTGTACACATGTCTCCTAGTAAAGTGGTCATCTGAAAACTGTTCTTGTATTGTAATTAAAATTCCAGTAGGCTTTGCTCGATCTTTTTTCGAGTCATTACTAAGTTTGCTCATCTACCGATGACTCTCTTGATAAACAACAAATGAATGGTTATGCATGCCTTTTTCTCCATTAAATATAGTATCACCCATCTAGTATCCCCAGCAAACTGCCAAAGTGTAATAACAAATGTACATTTACAAGACTTTATTTTTGTGTTCTTACATACAACAACATCCAAGTCCCACAATTTTCCCCTGTACCATTCTCTACAAGCACGTCTTAATAACTTTTTACTTCCATCATTTTTATGTGATGACACTATTAGCTCAAATCCAAGATTTATTGTTATTTCTTTTTCCCATCTAAAAACATCTCTATCTGTTTCAAATATTTTATAGGTTGTAAAATTACTATTGTAATCAATTCCATCTCCACTAGAATCTTCTAATTCTACCTACATAATTAATTTAAATTAATTTTCAATACAAAATATACATAACAATAATACAAAAATCAATGTTCGATATCTCAACGAATGCATTTCGGCCGTGCTTGATAATATTTAGACTGAAATACACTTCTTCTCCGGTTAGTTGTCACTGTTTTCTTATTTCTGCAAAAGAGGAAAAGATACCGGTGGTCCATTTGGGGGACTCTCCAATGCTTAAGTTATCTTAATACTTTAGAAGAATTTAGAATAGTAATGAGAATAATTAGTAAATGTACCCCTTTTTCATAAGCCTTTGGCCCCTTATATAGGGAGTTTCATAACTGAATTCTGTTGAAAATGTTCCCTACGAATCATTGTGTTCCCTTGGGAGAAAAATGTATTACCCTTTATCTGTCGCTGATTAGGGAACAGTCCTTTTTGGGGACACAAGGTGCATTTGCCAAATCACCTTCATCCGGTATGATTCCATCTGTATCATCTAGTTTCCTAGATCTCTTAGTTTGGTTACCCGTGTTATGACACATCCGGTTGATCCATCTGGAAGACCTGGTTCTAGGTAAAAATGCCACTGTTTGTCATCAGTAGTCCCTTTCCAATAATTTTGAAGCCTTTTAAGACTGATCCGGATGAGCCCTGACTAGTTTATCTGAACCGTTGCATCATTTTGTGTCTTTCACCGAAAAGGCCTAATTATGACCTCTGACACCTCGAGCGTGGGTCCCTTTAATGTATCACTGACACCTGCCAATCATTCCATTTCTTGAGAACCCTACCAGGAATTTCGGTTTATTTTTCTCTCCCCCTATAAATAGCCCTCTTCTCTTCTTCTTCTTTCTTTTATCGCTTCTGAATTTCTTTCAAAAATTCAAATTTACTATCTCCATCGAGGATTTTCTGCTCAGAATTCTCTGACTCCTCTCTGGTCAAGAGTCAGGTTTTTTCTTCACCAGGTACTGCTCCTTCTTTTTCCTCTATATTTCCTTTAAATAAAGATTAGTGCTGCTCATTTGGCTATGATTTTGATTGGTATCATAACTGTATATTCGGTTTTGAAAATAACAATAGGAACTAATAGAAATCTTTCATATGTATCAGCATTATCCTGTGAATTTTTACATTTTTGAACTTTATTAAACCCCAGGATGAGTTCTTCCTCAGACCTAGAACCTCCTCGAAATACTTGAGCCCATCCAGAGGCCGGTCTGAGTCGTCCTGTTGTCTGCCAAATAGTTAGGGTGAAAGATATGGCTTTCCAAATACATCAGACTCATATATGCTAGGCAAAACTTTTCCTCGATGAACAATGTAGACATCCTGTTGCCCAATCACTCGGATCGAGTGGCTTATCTACCCCTAGTTTATTTTTCCATTTACCTTTATCACATAGATTATGGATTTCATTATCCATTATCTTACTGCTTAGCCCGAACCTTGACGGCTTTCAACCTCTGTCTAGCCTAAATTCACCCTAATGCCTAGGTAGATCTTGTAGTCGAGTCTTGGCTTTGCCAAAATCTGGGTTTTAAATTAGATGGGAATCCGGACCAATTACTATTAATGCCTAAGTGCCATGAAAAAGAGGAGTTTGTGTTCTTCACGAAGACTCAGGAGTTGTGGCGAGATTTCTCTTCTTCGTTGAAGGGCTTTAAGGATTTCTTCTTCTACATTCGGATTAAAGATGATGTCCGAGTGGAACCCTTTCCTACCACTTGGAATTCTTTAAACCAGAATAGGTGGAGTATAGATGTCGCTCGGAAGTCTGATTGCCATGTCACAAGGCTTGTTGGTTTCCCTTCAGGCCTCTAGACTCTAAAAGAGGCAATCTATACCTTTCTTTATAAAACTGCTCTTATGTATCTGGTATCAAACTCCCGGAGATGGAAAGCAATTAAACCTGATTTCAAGGTTACCCAAGGTATTAACTCATCTCTTGTGATTTATTTCAAATTTAACATTATGAATTCCCATCTTGATTCCTTCATAGCTGCTGATTGCGCAGCCTTGACAAAGAAGAGAGGATTGGCTTATTCTAATGCCCGAGTTGCATTTCCTAGCATATCGGCCTTTGTATCCGATCCCCCGGCTCCCATTATTGAAATGGAATCAACTCCTCCGACGAACAAAGCTATCTCACCTGAGGTTTCCTTGAAGAAAAGGCATAGGGTTGGGAAGGTGTGTACATATCGTCTTCTCCTTGTTTTGTTTTAATATTCCTTCTAACTTTTTTATGATTATTCAGGAGGCTACTGCTCCTAGTAAAACACCCGTTTCTCTATCTTCTCCACCTTCTTTGGTCAAATATTAGGAGGAAAAATATGGAAAGAACATTCAGATCATTCATGATAGAGTCCAGACTGACTTACGAGCCAACGTCCTCCTACCCAGAAATCGTAAAAAATTAGAGGACACCGATCCTGAGGAACTAGCTTATCAGGCATTCAAGGTAGCCTCTTAGGTAGGTTAACCTTTTTTTACTCTAGATATCTCTATACTCTAGCTAACTATTTGTTTTGATAGTCTCTTTCTATGATGTCGGAGCTATACAACCCACTAGTAGATATTCAGGAAGAGGAGGTTCAAAAAGATGTAATTCGAGATTCCTTGAAGACCAAAAACCTTTGCCTTTCCAAATCTTTACCCGTTCATGAGCAAGAGGTGACCTGATTGAAGGAAGAGCTAGTAAATCAAGCCAGGATGCTAGATTTGGCTTGATATGAAAGAGACGCTGCCGCGGTAGAGGCCAAATCTATGTATAAAGCCCTGATCGAGAAAAGCAAGCTTTTGGAAAAAAAAAGATGAAGATGGCCAGCAAAATCTGAAGGCAGCATCTGCTAGATTTGCTAAGTTTGCTGCTGCATATGGGAATAAGATCCACTCGGCCTACATCTCCTAAGGGCCAAATATGACACTCCATGTGAGCTTTCCTACTTCAGATGAGATTGATGCCTTCATAACTCAGCAAGAGTCCGGATCTGAGAGTCCTATAGGAGAGGAAGTTGATCGTTCCCTTCCTAATGATCCGACTGCTGAAGAAGAGGCTACCTTAATGGAGGAGATCTTTGCTCCCGTTGACCCACCCTTTGAAGGAAACACAGCAACTGTCGGGGAATCTTTGACTCAAGCTCCCTTTCCAGTTGGTGAGGACGATTCTACTTCTGTCGGGAAATTAATTCCTATAGATTAATTAGAGTTCTGTATTCTGAATATTTTTCATAATTTTTGTGCAATTTGAATGATACACTACTTGATCTTGCCTAACATGAATGAATTCTCCTTTGTTGAATTTTTCGCATAATTTGTTTATAATTGCTTATCAATCCTTTAATTTAGGATTTTTAGACCGCTGGTAAGGTCATTATCATCGTTTTAAAGACCCGATCTTTTCCTTTACCATTTCGACACTCATCTTTTTATATAGCTTTCACTGCTATTTAGACTTTGGTGTTTTATTCAAAATCTAGGGACTCAATATCTTAGTTACGAGATGTTTTGATGCAACATCTAAGTCATTTTTAGACCTAGCTTTTTAGTCATAAAATATTTTGATGCAACATCTAAGTCTTTTTAGACCCTACTTCTTAGTCATAAAATGTCTTGACACAACATTTAAGTCTTTTTAGACCCGGCTTCTTAGTCATAAAATGTCTTGACGTAGCATCTAAGTCTTTTTTAGACCTAACTTCTTAGTCAAAATATTGTTTTGACGCATCATCTAAGTCTTTTTAGACCTGGCTTCTTAGTCATAAAATGTCTTGACATAGCATCTAAGTCTTTTTTAGACACGGGTTCTTAATCAAAATATTCTTTTGGACTCAGCGTCTTGGCCTTCTATGAGACTCGGCTTCTACATCCTTAATTGTATCACAAATATATATAATCAAGCCTTTATTAACCTTCTTCTCCCTCTATTAGGGCGGTTATAACTTTTGTGATTCGAGGATTATGTACCTTATTAAAAACCTGGTTAATGAAAACCCATTGGGAAAAAACCATTAACAAGGAAAAAAGAGTATAACAATTTATAGCCCCTTTCACTCTGATAAATAATATCTTCTTAGATTACAAATGTTCCACGTACGGGAAATGTCTTTTCCATTCATCTGTTGTAGACGGTAAGTTATCAGACTGACTACACTTTTACTGATGTAAGGTCCTTTCCATTTTTCTTCCATTTCGCCTTTGCCTTCCCGTCTTTGGGATGCATTAGAATCTTTTAAGACCACATCTCTTTTTTTAAGCTGCCTTTACTAGATTCTTCTATCCTGATATCTTACGATCCGGCTCTTATATGCTGCCACTGGAATATAATCTTCTTCACACGTTTCTTCTAGGGAATCCATTTTATTCCAGATATTTAGCTCATTTTCTTCTACTGAATAGTGGACTACCCTTTCACTTGGGGCCCCTATTTCTACAGGGATAACATCTTCTATTCTATAGTCAGGGAAAAAGGAGTTTCTCCAGTTGCTGTTCGGGGAGTCGTCCGGTATGTCCATAGGACATAATTGAGATGATCCAGCCATGCTCCCTTATGCTTTGAAAGTCTTTTTCGGAGCCCATCTTCTATCGTTCTATTAGTTACTTCTGTTTGCCCATTGCTTTATGGATGAGCCACTAAAGAGCATCTATGCTTTATTTTTAAATTTTGGCAGAACTGTCGAAACTTTTCAGATGTAAACTCTGTCCCATTATCTGTGATGATTTTGTTTAAAAGACCGAACCTGTGAATACTCGATTTTTTCTGCTCAGAAAAGCAGCTAATGATTGCGAAGCAGTCCCGACAAAAGTCTCCGGAAGTATATCAATATACCACTCCAAACGACCGCAACGGAACGAGGATCACAGAACTGGTCT
>CAOJCR016439729.1:0-11171 GCA_948330485.1 Euphorbia neoarborescens
CCTTGATAGTTAAAATCTCTGGTTATAGAAACCTTTTCTTCTGTTATTGTATCAATGGAGGCTGCAATAGGGTTGTATCGAAATGATTGCGATATTATACTCTCCCATCTAAAGCAAAACGAGAAGCAACGCAAGTTCAAGAGAAGGTTTCTTGCTTTCTTCCCATATTTCCTAAAATACAAGGCACTTTCCTTTATTATGCTGTCCTCTTACTGTTCTGTATTGTAGATGGTATTACTAATGAATTAGTTTATGCTGAATTGTGTGACATAATTTTTAGTGCTAATGTTTGATATATACAACATTGCTTGTGATGTATTTATTATTGTGATTTAATTCATAAAATGATAACTTATGTTGAGCTCTTGAATTGTTCAAGAAACTAAACATATTGTGCCTACATGAAGGTGGTTGATGGGGCATCGTCTTTCTAAATCCAAAAAGAAGCATTTGAACTTTAGGTAACTGAACTTTTTTTGACATATCTTAACATGGAACTTCATTGCAACAATTATTGTAGCCGTGGTGTGTTGTTTCCAGGTCTATACCGGAATCGCTGCTTAGGGAAGATGATGTAAGTTATATTCTTTTTTGATGAATTCCTGAAGAAGTTTTAATACTTTTCATTGAATATGTAACCAGAACAAAAAGCATTGCTGTTGTTAGGTTAGATGCATGAATTCCGAATTTTGAGTCTCTCTTGGGTAGATTTATTGAAAAGGGATTGCTTCAAAACTATTACTAACTATTTATTTGTTTAAAATCCAGGCTGCTATGTGATTTGGATGAATATGAATACAGTAGGAGAAAAAACATATGTCAAACCAATGATTGAATTCGAAGCTAAAGAAATGGGCCTTATATTAATATGGTGATATTAATCAGTGAATGTAGGATATGATTGTGGAAGTTCTAGTCATTCATTGAATGCTTGAATAGGATTTCTGTTATTGGTTCCTTACTCATGCAATTATTGGTTCACAACTGTGTCCTTTACTTTGGTTCAAATTTACCTTGGAAGAATCTAAGATATTACAGTTTTTAAGATTGATTGAGTAAAACACGCGGTAGCAAGGGAACCAGGGAAAGTATACAGAAAAGATAATTCTTTTCTATTCTATTAGTATTCGATTAGTTTTGTTAGCGTCCCGGCTCAGTGAGTCCTTTCTTCCTTGATGAACTGTTCGCACCAGTCCCACATTTCGTCTCTGTGACCAAGGAGAAAGGGGCTCAGCACGAACAGGGTTGTACCATGAGAGAAGCAAGGTTTCTGCTAATGTGTAATATACTTGCAGAATTAATGCCATCTGTTCCTTTATTTATTCAGAAGTTAGCTTGAGAGAACTTAAGTATTGTGTGGGTGCAAATACATTGGTTTTTTTACCTAGAAAAATAAGCTTCTATCGGCTGAACTTTAAGTAAAAACACTCCGAAAAGTAGGAACAATTTTGATAAGATACAACAAGTAGCTGGCATTTCTGGATATAATTTTTTGGTTTAAACATGCAGAATAATGAAAGAAAAGTAGATTTTTGTTTAAGCAAGTAGTTTAGGTTTAAAGTTTAAGTGGTAACTGGCTAGATGGAACCTGTAAACTTTAACCACATTTATATTATGTTCTTTTCTAATCCCTCATGCATTTCTCGTGTCTGTCTTTTTGCTATAGTTATCTAGCAGTCGTTACAAAACCATTTGAAATTATATTTTCTGTTTACTTTTTTGAAGATGTTCTTTGGGACAGTTAGAAAACATGTCGAAGAAGCCTTTGGAGCAGAAGAAAAGGATAATGTTATTCAAGAGACAGAAAGTTTGTGTGACACTTCTAGTTTGAAAGAGATCCTTTTGTCATGCCTTAACGCTTTGACAAACAAGGGACTTTTCCATCTAGCTATGTTACTAACAAGAGGACCTGCCAACTTCGAAAAAACCCGTCCAAAATTGAAGAAGGAGAACAGAAAATTAATTCAAAGAGTTATTAGGAGTAATCAGTGCAATATCCATACAGAGATTTTGGCAAAGTTACCTACACTTCTCAAGGATCCACAAAATGTCCGAGATAATTGTTTGACTCTTCTGATTCCTAAATTTCACCCCCATCATGTGTCTGCTGTTAAAATACTTGACAGATTAGAGGAATTGCCAAGTGACGCCCTGCTTGCTATGTATAGGAAACTTAGAGGTGTCCCAGTTAGCACTCTTGGTTTGGAACAAAAAAACCATGGGAGGAGTCGAACTAAGCTGATTTATGATATAAGGAGAATTAGTGAAGAAATGCTTTTGAAACTTGGTAGAGGAGATGATCTAGAAGGACCATTGGTCAATGCTCTTGTTGCAGCTGGTTTATTACTGAATCTTTCACCAGGCTGTTCTGCTTCATTTGAGACAGACTTTAACCAGTTCTCACCCGAAATAAAAATGCTGCAGCATGAGATAGCAAAAGCATTTTGGCTGCTTAAAGCTAAATTGAAGATTAGATACTCAAAGCTGAAAGCCTTTAAGCTTCTTGTAGACCCGAATGCTAAGGTCCAAAATGCGTGTTTAAGAACAACAATAAAGAGAATGTTAATTGCATATCTATTTGAATGCAGTAATATGGATTCTATTCCTAGCTCCTTATCAAAAGCTCTTGCTATTATAAATATGAGTTCTCAAAGCACATCAACTGGATACTTCGTTAAGGATGAGGATGCAATGGGAGAGGATGTGGAGTGCATATTAAATGTAAGCGCTCAAATGAAGCAGATTGTTTTGGGTTTTATTCCCGACCATGACTTCGATGGGGATTATACTAATGCGTATATGGAAGAATTGGAGGAAAGCGAGGAGGAGGATAATTATGATTATCATGATAAAAATTACGCTGCGATTTCTGGTACCAATGATGATCTACAACTTTGTCCAAGTTACATTCAAAGACGTAAATCTTGTTCTATTGAGTCGGCCCTGGAGGAGAGTTGTGGAGAATATGTACCAGTGGATTCACAGACAAATGTTAATGGGTATACAACTCAGTACAACGTAGAAAACAAACAAAAGTTTGGAACATCAGAAATCAGTGGGAATGCTTTTTTCTCGCATCTACCTCCTATTCAAAGGCCAAATGTTGGTGAAGAAAGTATATCAGTTGATTCAGAATGTCCTATGGATACACATTGTTCTAACATATTTTCTGAAGGCGAAAAGAATGTATCAGAAGAGCCGAGTGTGTGTGTCAACTTATACCTCAGAATCCAAGAAGTTTGCGACGAGACTAGCTTGGTTGCTTACAATCTCATTGGCCAGATAATGGAGAAGTTTGCCCAGGAAGAAGGCATATGTTTACAGGCTGATGGCAGTTCATATCTTGGAGGGAATTGTTCTAATCTAGAAGATAAAGGTACCGAAATTTCTTTCTTTCTTTTAGTAGTTATATCCTGGTATTATATTGATGACCAGTCATCTAATTAATAGTTATATTAGCTTACTGAAAGTTATATATTATATTCAACAGTTTATTGATCTATTGGAAAACTATAACATGCTATGTGCACATGCATTATATGTAACTGAAACAAAACTCTCTCACATGCAATAAGCAGAAAATTATTAGCACATAGTATGCAGTATGTGGCAACTTATTTTTACAGCGGCATCCTATTCATATTGCTGTGGTGCTTATTTATGAATAGTTACCAGTTATCCAATTCATATTGTTGTGGTGCTTGATTTGTGTTCTTTCCTTTTCTTTTTCCTCAACCTTGTGTTTACCAACACACAAGCAGATGGTGAAATCACTTTTTTGTTGTTGTGGTGCTGTTTTAGGCCTTTCGGACACATTTTATGATTCTTAATTAAAACTATTTCCTAAATTCAAACCATTGATTTGGATAGCACTATAGCAATCTTGGAATATATAATCCAGTCTAGGCTGCCAGAGTCATCAAGAGAAATTGTAACTAAAGCAAATTTTAAATTACATAGCTGGTATAACTGCAGAAACAACCTCACAAATATACTCCAAACTGTAGAATTACAGATTCTGTTCAAGCTGACAGTAAAAGTAAGAAAAAATAAAGTAAAACATTAGCCCAATTGCTTTGGTCGGGTTAAATAAATTCCTTCATATGTTCTTGCTCATTTAGGTGGCGGGCAGAACGTAACAACATACCGAGAAGCCCTGCATCTGTTTAGGCTAGAAGAGTCATCAAAAGCATAACTATAAGCCTTTGGACAAATAAATAGCTTTGAAGAGATTAGCAAAAAGGGTTGGCTTGCAGGTCTTTGGATTTGCATAATCTGCTGTGCAACAGTACTTAGCTGATCTATTTCCTATTTGGAGATCAGCTTCCTTTGGAAATTGATTGCTAAGACCAAACGTCTCACATATTTTAAGCACATAAATTTTAAAATAATCCAGCAAGACGTTCCGAATAAGCGCAAGGCGAGACAAGTGCCAGAGGGACACAATGCACAAAATAAAAAAAGAAAAGAACTATGGGGAATAAGAATTATTACTAGAATATCAAATTCGGTTATAGTATGATCCATTCGCATTATATTCTAATTCACAATTAGAGTTTTATTTGACTTTTGGATTTATATTGTATTTATTTTGTTCTAATTAGTGTCATATTGAGATGGTGCTTATTTATGAATGATGTATATTTGCAGATGAAGCAATGGCCTGTGGAGAAAACGCAGCTGGTTCTGTTATTGTTCATGCTGTGGAAAATCTTCTGCCATCTCTTCCAAAAAGGTGCAGTATGTTTATAAGCATTCTAAGATTGAGATTTCTTCTTGCATCAAAGAAATTTTTTTTTTTTTTTTTTTCCCGCTGATTTCATGTTTGCCCCATTTTCAAAGTTTTTGTTTTCTGTGATATTGAAAATCTCTGCAGTGCAATGGACAAATTGAAAGAGTTGATTCTTTGATTTTCTTTTTCTGGGATTGTGATGCCCCGGATTTTGCTGGAGAATGCTCGTCTATTCGCTGGTTAATCCTGCACATACAAATGCTTTCAAACTCTTGGATTGGTGAACTTGGAAACCCATTTTCGATCATCAAATTTTGACGGAGTGTACAGTGGCCGGAAATTCAATGCTAACAAATGTAATTATTTGTCATCTGTATCTGATAGGATAGTGAAAAGAATCATTTATGTGACTATAGTAAAGACCAATGGGAACAACATTTCTTACTTTTTATGTTTGATATTGTTAGGCTGTATTCTCTTATAGAATAAGCTCCAATTTTTATTAAATTTAAAGGGTCAATATGATCATCAAAATCAACATTTCTAATTTTATTCTGTTCGTTCTTCAATTGGAGAAGATTAGAGCATTAATCTTCTGTAATTAATAATAAAAAGTGTTTAATCTGTATGGAGAAATAGAGATGCAGAAGTATAAATAAATTAGCCTATTACAAATCAATAAATAATTCAATCTACCAAAAAAAGTAAATAAATATTAATTAATTAATTAAGCAGTACAAGAACAAAATTTTGATGTCCATGCTTTGATTGAAATAAAGCAAAAACTACAACAATAATATATCCTGTGCCAAAAACCCATTTATAAAAGCCATTTAGAAACTTCAAACCTGCAAATTCTAAAAATTTTACTGCTATCAAAATGCAATAAATATAACTATACGGATTATGATAAGGGCAATGCAGAGCATATGATACAGTGCCCCTTGTGCTATCCTACAGTTTACAAAACTATACATTTAACTTCAAACCTGCTTTCATACCTATGTTCTGCCTTTCTTCCATCCCTGCAAATCTTTAACGAAGCATCGATGGCAGCTTCCCGGACTAATCATCTCGTGATATGCTGTGATCTGATTGGTTGAGCAAAAATGCAAAGAACAAGAACCACAGTGCCTGTTGCACTGAGGTACTGACACTTCCCTGTTTAACTTGCATTATTAACCGAAACAACGGCTATGAAGTTGGAACCGTTTATAAAGCAAATTAAGATAACCAAAAAAACGAGTACTGAAGGCGGGCTGAGACTGAGAACACAGGACCCTACCCCAGAAAGCAGTTGCTGCTGCCAGAGCTGCCCATTGTAAAAACTACATCACGAACGAGGAATTTTACGGTGCGGGTTCCAACAAGATCCAGTATCTCAACACACTCCTGCAAGTCAGAGTCATTCACAAGCATCACCCACTCGTCTTCATCGTCAAGATACTTGAGCTGAAACGTTCCATTTTGCAATTTGAACCTTTTAGCTACTTCTTCATACAGTTGGAAACACCCTGCAGATACATCAAACTTGAATCTAACTGTGTCTTCTTTGTATTTGGCTTTTACTGTTAGTTTTAGTCCACTCTCATCACAGTTTGCTTTGGCTTTCGGATTTCTCCCCTCTTCGAAGCTTGGTGAACTTGATGTGCTGCCGTGAATCAAAGAACCAGAGCCATTTGAAGAGACGGTCGTGCTTGAACAAGTAGGATACCGTTCCGTAATTCTGTCATCACTCTGCATTTTGGCATCCAATTCTTTAACAGTGGTCAAGGAGCATGAGCTCCCAGGTGGCACTAAACGAGAATTCAAATTCCCGAGTTTCATACTGTTCTTGCCCGCACAGCACTCTTCAGCGAGTCCAGATGAACTTTCCTGATGAGCCCAAGACTTCTGAACCATTCCTTCCCCATAGGGGTCTAAAGAACACTCGTCATCTTCGACTTTAACTGTTGAGTTCTTCCCATCAACGGAAAGAGCTGGAGGCACAGAAACATCCTCAGACCCAGATTCAGAATTTCTTGCAGGAGATGTTTTTTCAGGGAACATGCATTTTTTTCCATAGTCATGTTCTTGTATCACGGAGCCTGCTGCCACAAATCCCCCAGTGGTTGGATCAAATCGCAATCCTCCATCCACTCCCTGAACTGAATCAAGTACAGTTTGTATTTTTCTTAATGAGCGATTCACCTTATTTATTTTGCGGGACGGCCATCTTGAGATCCCATGCTGTCTGCATATCCTTTTCAATGTTGTGGGGCAAACTGAAGACACGAAAAGAAGCTCCAGCGTTTTCATGTTCTTTTACATAAATTAACAACACAATATCATAGACAAGCATAACAGTAGTTAAAAAAAAGCATCATCGGTTCCTCACACAACTAAGATGATGTGGGCTTGACTTCCATTTAAATTTATGAAATACAATAGCAAATAAAGGTAAATAATTTACAATACAAGAATATATTTTTAAGATAGAAAGGAATATGAATAGCTGCATTTGGCACTATAGTTAGAATTAAAATAACAAGATGAAGAGGAAGCTCACCGCCAATGCTTTTGGCAGCATCCTTCAGACTTCCAGAAAAGTATTGTTGAAGTACACTTAAGCTCACATTTTTCTCTGCTGTACTCTTTTTCTTCTCCGGCGGTCTTCTGGATCCACTAGGGACCTGTAAAATTATTGTAAAGGAATATTAATCAATACTTTTATCAATGAACAGTAGGACTGCAATAAGTGAGAGACTTAATAACTCCAAACAAACAGAAGGCTATACATTAACAGCGGCAAAACTTGCCGATGCCACGGTGCATTTTATCAATGAACAGTCGGACTGCAATAAGTGAGAGACTTGATAAGAGCATAAAATTTAACTATCATTGCAAGTAGGATATAATGATGGCTTGTTATACATATAAGCACTACATGTGCTCGCCCAAAGCAATATCTGCTTACAGCAATTGAGTTTTCAGAGCAGAAAAAAAGCCAGTAAAATTGAAGAAATATGTGCAATGAATTACCAGTTTATGAGGACCATCTGATCCTTTTCTGTCATCTTTGGAAGTAGATGCATCACAAGGTACCATAACAGTCGGATTCAAATTGCCATTTGATATTGTGCCTTGAGGATTTTTCACTGAAACCGACACTGATGGAAAGCATGATACTGCTCCTGCCTGAAACCCGAGTTTACAACCTTCTCCCCCCACTAACTCTGCCTCGGAAACTGTTCTCAAACTCTTGCAAACTTTCTGCATGGTACCTGAGAGGTTGTTCAACAACAATTGCTGTTCTGAACTCCCCTTCATATTGACAGGGAGAAAAAACTCTAATATGTAATCATCACAACCAGTGTAAGTACTTCTTAACCTTATCGAAACAGCAGCATTCAGGTTATACTTGCGTGCATGATGGACAAGGGGGTAGTCGGATATATTATAAGACTTCACATTGGGGACAAAGAAGGGATGGTTTGATTGAAGTGCTTTTCCGGCAACACCCTGTCCTTCCTCGATATAATGTTCACAACACGCATGCACAAATCCTTCCATCTCTCTACTTGCGTAACAAGCTGTTGCCTGAACACATAGCACAGATTTTCCAGTGGACATTGATTTTTCTTTTTTGAGACGTACTTTGATAACTTCATCAACTGATTCCTCCTCAAAATTGCAAGGCATCCATGTTAAAGCCAGTGGCAATCGATGTGCATGACACACAGTGCGCAAAACATTGGTTATTTCAGATAAAGCAGCTTCTTGATTTCTTGAGAGGCTCTGCCAAAAAAAAAAAAGGTAAGGTCTTCAGACTCTCCACAAGCCAAAAAAGTCTTCGAAGAACTTTTTGTCTATGATTTTTATCGATTTTCACGTGCATTCAACCCTTTATTTCCTCGGCCATTACAAAGTGAAATTGACAAGAAAAGAAATTCAAAGGCGATTACCTGAGTAAGAAGTCGAGGAGGGGCTGTACTCCTTAAATTAACTGCCTGCAGACATTTGGGCAACTGTTAATACCAACCAATCCAGCAGGCATACATAATTGTGCGTCATCAATAAAGCAAAAGCCAAGCTTTTATTACATTTGCATAAATTCAGATGTCTATCCATCAACTGCTACACATAAAACCAAAAAGTGCCAGAACATCTGCAATGGCATTCACAATAAAACCACTGAGGGTTGAATCATTATATGATTAATAATTAACAATACAGCTTTGTTTCACCAAAAACGTTTTCTTGGTCAACAAATACAAAAATATTTCTCGAGGGTAAAACTACAATATATAGTTTATAGGTTTTTTTGTTCATGCGAGGCACAGAAAAGCCACTTCCTTAATTTGAAAAAATATTAGAATCCCCCCAAATAATAGATAGCTATTTCAATGGAAACTAAAACCAGGGAAACCACTTTCACAAGGGCATTTTTTTACTGAGCTTTTTAAGATAGAAAAAAAACTGGTTCATTTTTTCCCATATATAACCACACATCTCTTAAGCTACAGTGACAGAAAAACTTTTCAAAGACAATCTACAAGCATATGTTACCACATATCTTCTCAGTTACTGTGACAGAAAAAAATTTCAAAGACGATCTACAAACATATACACACCTTTAACTGCTTTCTGAAAGGTTAAATTAGATGAGATAAACGAGGAATAGACAGAAGAATAGTGGTAAGACTGGAAGAAAAGATTCTTTTAAGTAAATTCCGAGTGAAATAGAAGTAACCTGGAGTGCGTGGCAAACATTTTCCATCTCTGAATCAAAATTAGGCTTCTCATTGACAGTGACAAGTTCCAGCACAGCACAACATGACATGGAAGGAGGTTCAAAGATTGGCAAAGCAATCGAACCTTGGACTTTATGATTAACTGCATGTTTCATTCGTAAGTATTCATCATTACTGTAATAAACCACATTTGAAGTCCACTCAGGAACTCTAGACGAAAACACACGACCAGGAAGCCCGAGAGGAAAGCCAGGACTCTCTTCGGCGGCAAAGGTATATTTCCTCGACACTTCACGGTACCCTGCTAGAGCTTGGTCAAGCAAGTAAGGTTGCTCATAAGTGGTCATGATATGTTGATCCCCACTTCTCATTGGAACCCAAACTTGTGCCAAAATGCCTCCACCAGCAGAGTCTCTTAACGAGGATAACGCCTTCAGCATTTTCTCATTAAGGGTCCATCCGAGAGGTTTAGAAATCACAGTATTAGCCATATCTGAGACAATGTTTTGTTGCTGAACACAATCACTTTGTTTTTCAGTGAAATCATCTGTGTCCATTGAATCTAATGGATAGCCAAATTGGGAGTCAGCTTGCTGTAAAACTACTTTGTCAACAGAACTGTAAGTAGCCCCAACAGTACAAGCATTGTCACCAACAGGAATGGTTGAACAATTCTGTTCTGAAAAACTTAATGAATCAAAAGACGCATAGGGCGTCGACTGAGGAGACGAAAAACCACAGGGAGTAAACATGTGATCCATTGATGCAGGGCTGTTGCACCAACCAGCATAAGTATCAAAATTCATGAGCTCTGAGAAACTGTTGAATATGTCTTCTGAATTTGGAGTCCTTGTACCGCCATCTGGCGAAACCATACCGTCCATTTGTGCTCGTGGCGAAGCCCAATGATTCATCCCCTTTTCTTTAGATGAGAAGGGGTATTCCTTCCAGTTAATCAAAACAGAAACTCAGAAACTCTCCCAAGCTCTCAATTGATGAGAAAAGATTGAATTCTCTATTCAAAGAAATTTTCCCTTAATATCTCCTCTCATTCTCTAAACAAAACGCCTAGATTTCACCGTCGAACCTGAAAGCTTCATTAAAAACCCCAATTTTTTGCCAGGATAAAACTGGAGTAACCAAAGACAACCAGCACAGCCAAAATAATGAAATTCCTTTCAATCCCTTATATGGCCTAAAAGAAAACAATTCAAATAACTCACATTTACCGTCTAAGAACAACTTAGAAATAAAAACCCACAAAACTAACCTCAACGAGATGACGCCCAAAAAGCTGCAATCTCGAAGCTGGCGCAATTCACTGTTACATAAGTCCAGATATTTCAATCAAACTACAACACAGGGAATCGCCTTCAACTTTGTCATCTTCTACTCAGAAGAAACCACCACACCAAAATACACGTGTATCCATCTATCCACCATCGTCTTTACACACTTCATTTATGCATCAAATAGAACAACACACAAAGAGATAGGAAAAAAGCAATCGAATTGTATTCAAACTCCGCTGAATTTGACCCCGAAATCGGGAAGGCGGCCAAGTACAGAAATCCCCAATTCGAAACCCTATTCTTTAAGAAATGGGAGTAAAACCGACCTTAAAACATCAATCATGGAACTCTACCTAGTCTTCTATGTAGAAGAAGGCAAAAACTTCAGTTGAGTGAGAAAACAGGAGAGAGAAT
>CAOJCR016440099.1:0-15214 GCA_948330485.1 Euphorbia neoarborescens
TTAGCACCAAGTCACCGGGTTTCAATTGTCATCCTCCACCCTTTTCCTATAGGCCCTAGCCATTCTTTGCTGATACATCTAAAGGTGGTCTAGTGCCTTGAGTCAAGATTTGTCTACTTGATTTAGCTATTCATAGCTGGACTGAACCCATTCTGTTTCTGGCAGTTCTGCTTCCAATGCAACTAACAGCGATCTGATCTGCATTTCAATTGGGAGGACTGCTTCCATTCCTTATACTATACTGTATGGGGTTGCTCCAGTTGGCATTCTTACTTCTGTTCTATATCCCCATAAGGCTAGAGGTAGTTTATCTGCCCAATCCCAGTATGTCCTTGAGGGTCTCATTTGCAGCTTCCATGGCTCCGTTTGCTTGGGGTCTGTAGGGTGACGATCTATGATGTTTGATTCCATGTTTTACTAGTAATTCTGCAGTTGCCCCTTGGAACTATACCCATTATTAGTTACCACGTGGTGTGGTATCCCATATCTGGCGAAGATTTCCCTCTCAATGAACTTGGCCATGGTTTTAGCGGTGATGGTAGGATAGGACTTGGCTTCCACCCACTTTGAGAAGTAGTCAACCACGACAATGATGAACTTATGCCAATTGGAAGCTAAAGGATGGATTTCCCCGATGATATCTATTTCCCAAGCCGAGAAGGGCCTGGGAGTAGCCAGATTCTGAAGCTCCATTGGCGGTAGATGTTGCAATCTTCCATAGATCTGACATTCATGGAATTTCAGTACCTCCTGGATGCAGTCTTATTGTATGGTCAGCCAGAAGTATCCCTGTCTCATAACCTTCCTAGCTAGGGCCACCCCGTTCATGTGTGGCCCACACTGTCCTGAGTGCAACTGTTGCATTATAGCCTTAGCCTCTATTTCTGTTAAGCATCTGAGTAGGAAATCTTTTGATGTGTGCTTGAATAATTCTCCTTTGAACAATCTAAACTGGGCTGCTAGTTTCCAAAGAGTGGTCTTCTCTAAATCTGTGGTACCCTCAGGGTATTTACATTTCTCTAGGAATTGCAGGATGTCAAAGTACAAGGGCTTCTTATCGACTGTCACCACTAGGACTGACACTTTATTGAAGTAGGGATTCTCAGATGTTTTGAGGATTAGGGGCCTTATTAGATTGGTGACTGGGCCCTCCTACATGGATGATAAGGTCGCAAGGGCATCTGCCATCCGATTCTCATCATGCGGTACATGTCTGAATTCACAACTCCTGAATCTGAGAACCTTTTTAGCTGTGGTCTCTATATAGGTCTGGAGTGACTCCTCTTTTACGTCCCACTCGCCGTAGATTTGTTTGATAACCAGTATTGATTCTCCGATGATGATAACATCAATGGCATTTAGAGTGATCAGTATGTCCAGCCCTAACAGGCATGCCTCATATTCTGCCCTATTGTTGGTAACTTGGAACTCTAAGTTCTTGGAGGGGGGATGACTTCTTTCTCAGGTGTGACAATAACAACTCCTAGGCCTGCTCCATGTCTATTAACAGCTCCATCAAAGTGCATTATCCACTGACTAGGCTCTATTGTTATTACTACCAATTGCTCATCAGGGAAGTCCAGGTTCTCTATATAATCAGACTCAATAGCTTGTTGAGCCAGGAATTCTGCCACTTTCCTGCCCTTGATAACCTTCTTGGTGACATAAGTTCTATCGAATTTTGATAAAAGCAACAACCACCTCGAAAGCTTTCCTGCTAGTGCTGAGGCATCCACCAGTTACTTCATTGGATCTGTCTTTGCTACAGCAAGAATTTGATAAGACTGGAACTAATGTCATAGCTTCTTTGTCAACCAAACCATATCTGCACAGGTCTTCTTAACCAGATTGTACCAACATTCATAGTCCAATAGCTTCTTACTGAGATAATAGATCGGGAATTCATACCGGTCATCGTCTTTTGAAACCAACATTGCTACTCTAGAATTCTCTACATGGCAAGGTATAGGATTAATGGTCTTCCAGGTTTGGGAGGTTGAAGAACAGGTGGAAATGGAAGCTTTGATTTTGTCGAAGGCTATTTGACAATCAGGTGTCCACTCGATGGGTTGGTTCTTTCTGAGAAGTTTGAAAATAGGTTCACAAATGGTGGTTAATCTGGCTATAAAGCAGCGCACATATTGTAGGTAACCCAAGAAGGATCTGACCTCCTTTTAAGTTTTAGGAGCAGGAATTTCTTGTATAGATTTGATCTTGTCGGGGTCCATTTCGATTCCTCTTTGGCTCACTACGTGCCCCAACAGTTTGCCTGATGTAACCCCGAATACACACTTCTTCAGATTCAAACGGAGATTATACTTTTCAATCCTGGTCATGAATTGATCTAATATATCAGCGTGTTGTACCTGTGTACTGGATCTCACCAACATATCATCCATATACACCTCTACTTCCTTGTGGATCATGTTATGTAGTAGAGTCGTTACAGCCCTCTGATATGTGGCCCTGGCATTCTTCAACCCAAAAGGCATTACCCAGTAACAAAAAGTGCCCCACTTAGTTATAAAGGCCGTCTTTTCCTTATCCTCTTTATGCATCAAAATCTGATTATACCCTGAGAAGCTGTCCATAAAGGAATACATGGCTGATCTTGCTGCACTGTCAACTAATACATCAATGTGCAGTAATGGGAATTTGTCTATGGGGGAAGCTTTATTGAGATATCTATAGTCTACATAAACCTGAACTCTACCATCCTTCTTCACCACTGGCACAATGTTGGCTAGCTATGAGGGATAAGTCACCATGTTGAGGAATCTGGCATCCCACTATTTCTGCACTTCTTCTTTCACATTTTCATCCCATTCTGGTCTGAGTTGTCGAAGTTTCTACTTAACCGGAGTGAATTTCAGATCGATTGGGATTCTGTGCTATGCAATACCCATGTCCACTTCTGGCATATCTTCATAGGACCAGGCGAACACTTGAACATGCTTTTTTAGGACATTTTCTATCTCTCTTTTTTCATCAGGGGATAAGTCGGATGACAGATGTATCATTTTTGGCTCGTTTAATGTTCCTAGATTAATTTCATGCAATAATGCATCATGTATGCTAAAGACATTAAATGAATGCTTGAATGAATACACAAAACCATCAGGAAATAAGTCACACAAGTAAGCGAAAGAGTTGTTCATTGCATTAACAGCTTTAAAAGTTGCATTGTTCATATCAAAGATAGTAGATACATCATAAATAAAGTCTTCTCCTGCAGGCGGGAGGTATTCCTCTTTGGCAGCAGCACCCTCTTTGACAGCAGCATCTTCTGTGCTGGGGCCGAGGTTCAGATCTTTGAGCATCTTTATAATCTCTTGAGATTTTTCCTTAACCAAGCTTGGCAGCTTCTCTTTTTCGCACCCAAACCCTTTAATCATCATTTTCTGTGGCTTCTCAGTCACCTTGTCCACTTCATCACTGAGTTGAGCCTCTTCCATACAAGTAGTGGTTTTGTCAGTAGACGACTTAGGCTACCTGGTCAAGCTCCAGTAGTTTTACTTTCTTATACCCACGAACGTACTCATCAAAGTTCACCAAATCCCTAAAAATTTCAAACCCTGGATATATGTTCCTATTGAAAGGGACTGGCTCTGGTTGGCCTTGGAAGGCAGCTTCTGCAGTTAGCATAGGCATACATATAGGATGAGGCATGTTTATGGGTCGGGGAATTATCCTCCACTGTTGTGCCCAACAGTTTCCCACGTAGCCAATCCCTATGCCATTTGTCGAACGTCGATTGGGAATAGGTTATGGCATTCCTTGGAGATTCTTTCCCAACCCTTTTCTGGGGACAAACTCGAATTTAGCCATATAAGCACTTGGACACTTATATAAACAGAAGAGATCTTCACCTTTCTTTTCATCAGCAGCTTCGATCATGGCTATTTGGAAGCCGTAAGTAGGTGTCTCAATCTCTCCTACAGAGACTACCATGGTTGGCTCTTGGGCACTGAGGGTAATAAGCTTACCGTTAAATGGGACTTTCACCTTTTGATGCACAATAGAAGATACTGCTTTTAGATTATGGAGCCATGGCCTTCCGAGCAGTAATGAGAGGTCACCAGAATGTCAATGACAGTTAATTCCACAAACGACTTTATCTTCCCGATCTCAACTTCTATTTTGAATGTACCAATTACTGCCCTTTTACTGTCATCATAAGCTCTGATAATATTTTGAGTTCTCTTCAAGGCCTATTCTGTAAGGCATAGAAATGGTAGGATCTTGAAGGGGCAAAATTTTAGAGCAGAACCGTCATCCACCATCACGCAAGGCATCTTTTTGTCAAGAATTTGGACAGTCAAGAATAAAGCCCTGTTGTCCTTGTTCCCTTCTTTCGGTAGATCCGCATCACTAAACCAAATGACAGGCTTAGTATGCCCTTCCTCCTCCTCAGTTCCAATATTCTTGCCACTATCAATAAGAGCACAGACATCCTCAGGGATGCAATAGTGGAGGCCTCTACCTCCGATAGCTTCTTCACTAGTTCTTGTCGATGCCTGTTACTTTTCATCAACAACTGCTAGATACTCACTTTGGTAGGCATCTTCTTGATATGATCGATAACTTCATCGGCCTCCCCAATGGTTGTGGCTGGGGCTAAACTACTACTTCTAGGAATAAAGCCCCCGTTGGATAGCTTGATTTAGCTGTACCTGTTCTGGCTGAATCACTCGCCCGCTGCGGGTCACTATCTTGACTGGCCATCCCTGAGGAAATCTTCCCTCTTTTTTAGCTATCGGGCACTGGGGAGGTTTTTTATATTCATCATCGGAATCCATATCCTCCCATTTTAAAGGGGCTTTGGCTATTTGCTTTCCTTGCTTACCATATTCAATGGCTTCAGCTTTGCATTTTCAAAACTCTGTTCGACCATAACTGACCTTACTTCTGGATTGGCTTTTATAATTTGACCAAACACATAGTTACTGGACAATCCTGACTGAACCATATTGGTCATCCCCTCGAATCTCGAAAGTGAATTCTCTTGCGTGCTTGGCAGTGCTAGAGGAGGTTCCTCAATCTTACCCTCTCTGACCAGTTTGGAGATAGCATTATATTGGCCAACACAGTCTGTAGTTCGGTTCATAGTGACTACATGATAGCTGTAAAAGTTATCTTTTTCTATCTCTGTCGGCGGGACAAAGGGCTTAACACTTTGTAATAACCCCGCATTCCGGTACTTAGTGAACAGCTTAGCCAGAGATATACTCCATGGATTTACCCTCCTCTGAGGTTGAGCCGTAGGGTCAGATACCGCTGCCACCACACCTGCTGCTTGAACTGTAGGTGTATTTTGATTGAATCTCCCTATCCCGATATTACTTGATGGTGCCAGAGCGGGAGTGGATTTGCTAGAGTTGCCTCCCTTTGAACTGGAAGTGAAGGTCTTCTTAAACCCAGACTATTGTGTCTTTGGAATGATCTCATACCGTTCCACTTTCTTCGCCATAGTAAGCACATCTACATAGCTCTAGAAGGTAAGGTACTTTATTTCCTTCTTGTATATTTCCTGGCCACCATCAATCAGTTTCACAATCAGTTCCTCCTTTTGGGGTTTAACAGTCATGTTATTAAGAGTGTCTCTCCATCGTTGGTAGTAACTCCTAAAGTCTTTATTCGGTTTCTAGCAAACTGCCTCAAGATCCTCTAACATGGTCTTCTTTTCTACATTTTAGGCGTAGAATTCAACAAACTCGGTGGCTAAACTCTTCTAATTTGCTCGAATATATGTCAAAAGGGCATTGTACTAGTTAACCGTACCTCCTTCCAAGGTGGTAGGAAAGAGATGAGCTATCTGGTTAAGAGACAATCCGGCCATGGAGAGCACTATAACAATATGGTTTACATGAGTAGTTGGTGATCCTTTCCCTTTGAATGGAGGGAACCTCGGCATTAAAAACCCTAGTGGAAATCGCTCAATTCTTGAGATCCCGAAATCCTCTGGTTCAGTACTTGAAGGCTTCTCCTTATCCAGCTTCTTCATCATCATAGTCATAAAGTTCTCCATCCTTTCATTCTATTTTCTCAGTTGTTCGGCCACTTCTTCCGCAATACTTGATACATCTCATGGAGGAGGGAAATACATGTTATCCTCATCCTCAATCACCACTGCCTTTCTAGTCTTCTGACCTCTGCTAGGTCCTTTGGTGTTCACAAGTGTCTGTGTCTGACCCACTTATACTTGAGCTACCATGGCAATAGAACTATGACGTGCAATAACTTCAGCAAACTTATCAAAGTTTATGAAATCTGCCATTTCCTGAGCTGACATAGCCCTATCCTCTACCTGACCCTCCTTCTGAGTCTGAACCTAAATGCCATCCTGAGGCCTATTGATGCTAGCATTGCTGCCTTTGTCTTCCTCCACTCTTAAGTTTGGGTCTACGAGATCCATCCTGACCTAAGCAAATCTGAAATTAAGAAAGGTAATTGTTAAATGCAGACTCCTCTTATTGAGGTTGAGCCTATACTTCTAAGTGGATGGTATGAATGTAGAATATGTTATGTATGACACTTATAGAAATGACACTATACGTATGAACATGACGTGAAATTAATAATGATAAGCAACCCATCTGTCACGCTGAACCGTGTCTATCTTACAACGTACCAAGGTCCTTTTCCTTCACAATGGAAAGATGTCTATCCATTTTGATAGGGTGAAGCTTTTCGTAATTTAACATAATAATGTCTATCCGTCCGTCAGAATGATGTCTATCGAACTGTGGCATGATGTCTAGCCGATCGAGGAAATGATGTCTATCCTATTATTGGCGTGATGTCTAGCCGAGGTGGCGTGATGTCTAGCCGAGGTGGCATGATGTCTAGCCGATCTAATGTGTTGATGGTGGCGTGAGGTTTATCCAAGTGATGGAATGATGTCTATCCAGTCAATGGCGTGATGTCAAGCCGAGGTGGCGTGATGTATAGCCGTTCTAATATGTTAATGGTGGTGTGAGGTCTAGCGGGGTGATGGAATGATGTCTATCCTATCAATGGTGTGATGTCTAGACGAGGTGGCATGATGTCTAGTCGTTCTAATATGTTAATGGTGGCGTGAGGTCTAGCCGATTGATAGAATGATTTCTATCATGCCAATAGTGTGATGTCTAGCCGAGCTAGTGTGATGTCTACCCGCGTGATGGAATGATGTCTATCCTATCAATAGCGTGATGTCTAGCTGAGGTGGCGTGATGTCTAGCCATCATGTTTGGCATTTGAGATTGCATGCTAGTTGATGAATGTCGTGGCATACAATTGATGGCATGGCATCTTATGAATGACTTGGCATTTGATGATTGTCAATGCATTTGATGAATCGTATTTGGTGGGATGTTTTCATTTTAATCATGGAATAACATAACGTTGGAAACAAAACTTATTTGCCTAAGTATGTGAAGTGTGCTTGAGTCATATCATCTCAATTTTTGCAAATTGCTCATTGTATAAATGTAAACACATATGAGTTATGAAACAAGAACAGATAAAATTTCATAAACGTATTCAAATAAAGATACAGAGATCACTTCCTAAAGTTACTAGTAAAGCTAGCCCTCTCTTTACGAGTTTGTAGGATTTTGATCCCTTTGAGCTAGGTCTCATACTCTTCATCCTGCTGTGGAATGACTGGATCGGTGTCTAGTTCTTGAAAATTCAAGTCGCGAGCCCACCCCCTCAGGAATATACCACGACATGTTTATATGTATTCGGCCTCTACTACTTGGGAAGACAATTTTGGGACCCGTTGCGGACATCCATACTGTCTATATAGTCTTGATGGTGCGTAAAAGGTAAGTCTTGTAAGTCCCAACAACTTGATATCACTATTCCATATAGACACTCGAACACTAGTTATTTTCCACCAAAGGTAGATCCATCTTATATCTGAACGAGATAATTTGGATAATTTGATGATCCAGTCTTTCTTGTTTAATAGAGTGTTCCCGGGGTAAGAAAGGCTCATTCTTTGATTTGAGGCAGCTTGTATTTGGTGAAGTGACATTTGGGTGGTGCGCAATTAAGGATAACTTTTCTACTAGCCAAACTTGGAGGATGGTTAGATGTGGGCTTATATGGATGTCATCGGTTTTGGAATATTTGCTTAGGGAAATGAGGGTTTCGGCTAATATAAGGCCCATGGGAGAAGCCCCCTTGGCCATTTGTGGGATAACAGAAGCTAATCTGAATGAGCAAGTACTGTATATTAAGCCCAAGAGTTGGTGTATAATCATCATGCTTACCATGTGGAACCAGCTGGGGTGTGTGTTTGGGGTAAGGGAACACCACTCCAAGACCTTTATCAAATTAAAGCCCGTGGTGGAAGAGTTTTTATGCAGTAATGAAAAGAAGACTCCACATTCTTCCCTAAGAAATGAGAATTCTTTGGCCATTGTTTTTGGATGCATATAAACAAATTCTGGTGTAGCAAGGAGAGTCCTTCGGGAGCTAGGTACACCGATGATGGCACCGAATTCTTCAAGCATGGGACATAGCTCAAGGTCACGGAATATGAAAACATTGTCGATCGGATCCCAGAAGGTGATGCACGCTTTGATCAACTCATGAAGTGGCCGGATGTCGAAACATATTTTGGCATCTCGCAGCCCAAAGGTTTTGAAAAGGGCCCAATCCGAGTTACAGAGCAATTTGAGAAATGTTTGAAACTGCTGCTCAAAATTTTCCATGAAGCCTTCCTAAAAACATGCAGAATTCAAGTAAGCTCATTTGGAATTTGAAATCAAGGAAAACATATCATGCAGGCAGACAATGCAATATGTGTCATGGCATCTGAACTATACATGGCATGGCATAATCGTGTGGTGCGTGACATGGCATCTTGAATTGTGCACGTCATGGCATTGTGAATTATGCATGGCAAGGCATAATTGTGTGGTGCGTGTCATGGCTTTGTGAATTATGCATGTGCATGACATGGCATAATCGTGTGGTACGTGACATGGCTTTATGAATTATACATGTGCATGGCATGGTGAATTATGCATGGCAAGGCATTGTTGTATGGTGCATGACTTGGCATCGTGAATTGTACATGTGCATGGCATGGCATAATCGTATGGTACGTGACATGGCATTGTGAATTGTGTATGTCATGGTATTGTGAATTATGCATGGCATGGCATAATCGTGTGCTGCATTGATGTGTGTGATGGAGTCTACGATGCATGGAATGGCCTACCATGCTAATGATGCATGACACGCCATCATGGTGAATAGGCTGATGTGATTATGGCGTGTGACACAGAACGTGGTGCCCGATTTGGGCAGACCTAATAAAATGCGGTTATGATGTCATGATGATGACGTGAAGGCGACCCTATGTCGCTTGACATGGACAAAAAATGCAAGTGGCTGTATATAAGTCGTGGGTTAGCAGACATACAAAATGCACGTGGGATGATCGATTCGAATGATGAATTTGGAACACACACACAAACAAGAGCAAGTAGCAGGCGAATCGAAAATTCCAAAGCTTATTTATCCATGTGGTATATAGTCTCTAACCATTCCTAGGTGGGGTCTCCTTATCATCAATGGGGAATGGCAAGGGTCGAAACTAAATCTATTTTATTTCGTGTGTTAGGAAACCTAGAGAAAGTTTCTACGGCTACTATATGCAAGAAAGTCAATTCCAGGTTAGCAAAGGAGGGTCCCATAGTAAAATATACCATCTTTCTCTCCCCAAATAGGTACGAATGAGAATATTAAGGTACAAGGCTATCATTAGCTTCCCAATAGATGCCCTTGGCACCGTAGAGGCACACAAGCGACACTTTCTTGAGAGAGCTAAGGTAGGTATGGTGGTCTTAAAGTGGTGAGGTGCAAAGTGTGTCTACTGCAATGCAAATGCACAAAAGTAAAAATCCATTTAAATGCAAATAAAAACACTTTATTTGAAAATATTATTGATTTCTTTGAAGTCTTTTGGAAGAGTCTTTCAATGGCTTGTCAAAAGTTTATTTTCAAAATTTTTTAAAGTTTGAAAACTTTTGTAAAAAGTTTTAAAAGAAAACTTTCCAGCGGAGTCGCCACTGTGAGCGGACGACCCTTTTTTTATAAAAATAAATCGAAAAGTTTGTTTTGGTTTTTGTTTTTTGGAAATGCAAATTTTGTTTGGATAAGCCAAATGAATCCTTAAGCAATTGAATACGTGCATGAACACGGGCTTTAGGATTTATTACGTTTGAAATCCAAATTTCATAAAAAAAACACATTTTTACGAGAAATATGAAGCGGTTTTAAAAAGAAACTCAAACTCGAATTTCTAAAAAATAATATTTAGAGCCGCCACCCGGTTCCAAGCTCTACCAGGAATTAATTCACGGTGTTTCTCGGATCTTAGGCTCGAATCCAAAACCGTGATCCAGAGATCGAGTTTGGACAAGGCATTTTATCCTCTTTTTCAAAAGACTTTTCAAGAAATTGACAATATTTTGGAAAAAAGTGTATTTATTTGCAAGGAAACCTAATTTGATTTTAGTTTGGATTTTTAGGTGATCGTGCATGCAAAAGTGGTAAATAAAGTGCGGAAAAATTAAACACACATTTACAACCAATCCAAATCACAAATTCTAACTAGGGGGATTACATCAGAATCAATAGGGGGAATGGGGTACATCATGCATAATAATATTAAACATACATGCATAGTTAGGACATTAAATAAACACATTGCACAACATCATACTTGAAATGGACATGTGGCAAAGAATGGGAAGTAACGATAGCTCAAGGTCATTTATTTAGGGGGACGATTAATCCGACTCAGTTAGTCAAATCAAACGGTTTGGGATGAAAGATGGACTCATGATTGCCGGAAAACATTTTTGGCTCGATTCGGTTGGGCACGTGGTGATTGTTATTTTTGAAAATACTTAGCTCGATTTTTAGTTTTGAAGCATGCAATATTTGGTGAGTCGGGCATCCTGGAAATCATTCCCTTCATTGATTTGTGTTAGCGGCCCTAAACTTGGCTTCTCAGTAGGGTTTTCTAGATGCAAACGTGTATAACTCAAAATTTAAATCTAAGTCACACATATAAAAATTTTACGCATTAAAATTTGGCATATCGATTCACACATCAAAAATAGTAAAATAAATACGTAAAATGCATGGGAATGCATGATTTTGGGTTTTAAGTCAAAATATCTCAAAGGTGATAAAAATAATTTTTTTGGCTGAACAAACCCAGAACACGGCATGTTGTAGGGCAACAAAGCGTGTTCTGGAATTAAAAATCGAATCAATACATACAGGAAGGAACACGCCGGTGTGTTGGCTCAGCAAGGCGTGTTCAGTTTGTAACACGACGTATTGGGCCATAACATGGCGTGTTTCAGCTTATTTTTGTGAACTGGTTTTCCAGTGACAAAATACGCCAATGAGTTTCTAGAACTCGACATGTCAGGTGCACAACACGGTATGTTAGGTGATTAACATGGCGTATTGGGCACTTTCAACTAGGAACAAGGCGTGTTTGTGAGTAACACGACGTGTTTCTGGTTTGTATCGAAAATCAACTTTCTTTTCTTCGTTTCAAACTTTGCTTAGGAACCCAAAAATACCTCGGGATGTATGGGATCTCGATTTTAACCATTTTTAACAAGCAAAAACACATTTTTAACGCAAGAAACACATTATTAAAGGATTAAACTCGAGATCCATTCATGTTCGCATTTATCTTGGTTTTGTTTGTTTGGAGCTCATTTTAAGTTCGATCTTGCCCCCATAAGCTCCATATCAGTCAAGTTACATAAATATAGTCCAAAAGGGGAGATCTTTAGTTATTTCATGGTCATTTTCTCAAGATACTTCCGTTTTCCTAACCAAAGTTACGATTTTCGGTTATTCGTAAAAGTGTACATATTCTCATGTAAAAATTTCTTTAAAATTATGCATGAGCAGAAAATAAGTGTAATGATGGGAGTTTAGGGCTCTAAGATTACCCTTGAAGCGTGAATTCCACTAGTGGTTGAGATAAGAACTTCGGATCCACTCCGTTCATCGCCCGGTGACCGAACCAAGTGTGTTCTTCATATGAGTTGGTTTTTTGCTGGAGAAAAATCTTGAAACAGAAAGATTTATGACTTAAATATCCTATTCCTTCAGTTTTTATGGGTGTGTTTGTAAGTTTTAGGAGTTAAGAAGAGGGAAGCAAGCAAGAAGAAGAAGAAGAAGAACAAGAAAGAAGAAGAAGATGAGAGAGGTGATGTGTTGAGTGTCTTGAGAGAAAAGAGAAGTTTTTGTTGCTGTGAAATTTTTTGAAATTTTCTTACTGAATCAAAAAATGAAAGTTGCCCCTCCTTTTGCCTTGCTTTGGATGTGGGATATATCCCATGCATGGCCATCCCCTCCCTTCCTTTAGCCATGCTTATTTAATGCACCAAATCACCTTTTCCTCCTTTCTTATTTTCCTTTTCTTTTCTTTTTATTTTATTTTGTTTCCTTCCCATTGGTTTCTAACTATATTTTTGGCTGTAACATGGGTTGGAAATGGGTAATTACTTGGGTTTTTATTTGGGGTTTGGGGTTTTGGAAATGGGCATGGACCTAAAGTGTGGGTTTGGGCTGAATCGGGCCTTAGGCCCATACACGTATGCATATGTTCGGCCCGTTAAAATTATTTGATAAACACTTGATTCGGTCCTTCATGGCACGAATTTTTGGAGTTCTCGGGTTAACCAACATGAATACCGAGTCGTATAAAAGGTATTGACGAGTGCCATTTTCATCATTGCAGTAGGATAAAAAAATCCCGTGCTCCCAATGTCACACGATGACATGTCATACATCATTAATTTTTCCATGTCATGCAATGCCATGCCATACATCATTCATATTATGCCATGTCATAAATGTCATGCCATGCATCATCAACATGTTGTGCCATGTCATGCAATGCCTTTCATACATCATCATATTATGCCATGTCATACGATGACATGTCATACATCATACGATGCCATATCACGTATCACGATGCCTTGTCATGCATCATACACGATGCTGTATCACACATCACAATGCCATGTCATGCACACTGCCATGCCATGCATCATCATTCACATATTATGCCATGTCACACGATGACATGTCATACATCATTAATTATGCCATGTTATGCAAGGCCATGACATACATCATTCAGCCATGTCATGCAATGCCATATCACATCATTACATAGTGACATGTTATACACAATGACATGCCCTGCATCTTCATTATCCCATGTCATGCAAAAATACCATGCCATGCATCATCAACAAACGCTATATCACGCATCACGATGCCATATCACGTATGCCATGCATCATCACACGATGCCATGTCATGCATAATGCCATGCCATGCATCACCAATATATTTTACGCCATGACATGCATAAATGCCATGTCACGCTTTATACATAATGCCATGTCGTGATCCCCATGCCACTCATCGTCAACATGATGCCATGATATACACATAATGCCATGTTACGCATAACGCAATGGCATGCCCTCTATCATACACGATGTCATGCCACTTATCACAACATGATTCCATATTACACATCATGATCATGCCATGGCTGTACCCTATCATGTTATACATTACCATGCATTATTACATCTTCTTTCACAACATGCTAGGTATTCCCTCACTGTATGTCCAACGTTAGGCACGACCTAAGAATTGCACCATTTTTCCCACCACACGATCAATACATGACTATTTATATTATGTGTTTTCCCTAAACTCTTAGATGTCTAGGGGCATCAAATATATCAGAGCTGGTCAGCACACCCGTAATATATTCTTAGTCTCGGTCATAAGTTGGTTCATCCAAAATCTGTGGAATCGGTTTCCAATTGCATATTGAGTCCACCTCACATATCCACGAGTCTACATAAGTTAGATCATAATTATCATTGGATTTCTCCTATGGTGGGGCAAATCCTTAGGATACGCATAGTCACAGGCTCTCATGTACTAACTCAAACTAACTTGAACTAACCCATGCATCGCACCAGATGCAATTTTTATCTCCCTGGGTGTACATTTACCATTGTTGCCCAAACGAACACATTTCTCACCAATGTATCCTATAGCTAGTATAGCTACATACGTATGGTGCCAAACATATATCGCATCATTCAAACACATGATGTTTTCTAACCATACCGTCTGCAGTCATATGCACTTGTGTGAATTATCAAAATTTACCTCAATACCATCTGCATTGCAACCATTCATTTCGCATCCACAAGCATAATACATGTTCTTTTTATTAATTAATGCATCCGAACATGCTTATCTATATTGTTTTAATTCTTGCATCATGTGCAGCGTGACATATTCAGACATGTCATCTAGACTTAGGCATATCATACTATGTCATTCATCATGACATCCTCACATGTCATATCACATGGCCCATTCAGCCATGTCATCTAGACTTAGGCATATCATACTATACCATGCATCATGAAATCGTCATTTAGCTTTAAGCATATTATACTACACCACTTATCATGACATTCAGCCATGTCATATCACATGGCCCATTCAGCCATGTCATCTAGACTTAGGCATATAATACTATACCATTCATCATGACATTGTCATTTAGCTTTAGGCATATCATACTATGCCACTCATCATGACATCATCACATATCATATCACATGGCCCATTCAGCCATGTCATCTAGACTTAGGCATATAATATTATGCCATTCATCATGACATCATTACATGTCATTCATCACAGCATGTTATGTCATATCATATATCTTTAGGCATACCATACCATGCCATTCATCTTGATATCATCACATGTCATTCATCATGGCACATCATGTCGTGACACTTACCTTTAGGCATGTCATGCTATGTCATTCATGATACACCATCATATGTCATTCACTATGACATGTTATGTCATACATAAATTAGTTTTAGGCATACTATACTAAGTCACTCATCATAACATGACGCTTACCATGAGATGTTATGTCGTATCATTCATCTTTAGGCATATCATACTATGCCATATATCATGACATCATCGCATGTCATTCATCATGGCAGATTATGACATGACATTTATCTTTAGGCATATAATACTATACCATTCATCATGACATCATTACATGTCATTCATCACAGCATGTTATGTCATATCATATATCTTT
>CAOJCR016443141.1:0-10705 GCA_948330485.1 Euphorbia neoarborescens
ATGTGTAATTTAATTAATTATCAATTAATTAATTAACACATGTGAAATTACTAATCAAATAATTTAGTATTAATTAAATCAAATATGATTTCTTCAATCCATATTTATTTAATTAATACCAATCAGGCTATATGGACCAGACTATTCACAGCCAGTATCCTTTGCGCATGATCCTTGTAGGACTGTCTTTATGTTGGCAGCAAGACTTAATCCTGCAAACTATTAGTGGGTTCTATCAAATGCACAATAGCCCCCAATTAAGACAACTAGCAGTATCTCAAGTTGAGATTAACCATCCCGGTAGCTATTAACTTGTGTTATCCTTTACCAACTGATCATCTGAAGATATGTGTATAGTAAGGGGCATGGAATCGTCATACCACACTACTAAATCTTCCTTGATCTAGATTAGATTCTCGAGGCGAATGAGTACCCAACTCATTCGGGTGTGGCCGCACACTCTTAGTCCTAATCCATCAAGTGGCCGGTGATATTATCTCAGTTGTAACTGAGTGGTAATTCCATTCGACACATAACCATAACTCATATGTTCATTGGCTCACCCAATCAGACCCGTATTTGTATCCTGTTACAGATATGTGAGGTGTATGTCAAAGTGTACGAGATTTTATGCAGTGATGAAATTCTCTCAGGTCTTAGGATAAACAAGCCCTACCCAAGAAACACAGTAATAACGACTTCACCATGTAGTGTTTCCTGTATGGATCTGTCCAGTACCATATAGGGTCCATATCTACCCGTATCCTTGATTACCTCATAATCAACCGATGCAAAGGTTTGTCGTTCTATTCATTCCCATGACCTAGAACAAACCTGGGACTTAGTGTTTATGATTAACAATCAATGGATTCTCTATTTATTATCTAGCACAAGATATAATCAAATAGATTACTGCCTTTATTCCATAACACTTAATGTATATTGATACAAACTAAATAAATGAAAGTACAATATATAAAAGAAACAATGCCTACGGACTAGGTCACACCAATAGTTGTAAGCTCACGTCAAATCAATAAGAATAGAGAAAAGTAAACGTATTACCAATCCAGATTAATTGGATCTTAACGGTATGAAAATTTTGAAGGAGAACTGCTATAAAAACATCGTCGTTCAATCAATAACCGCGAATCGCAAGTGGGGAAGATTATGTGTATACATATCAACCTTTATTGAAGAAACTGAAATCCAAAACAAACCCTTAAACTTCATCAAGCTTTCCAGTACAAGAGTCAATGAAAGATAAGTCTAAAAATACCCTAAAACAATCCTTAAATAGTGTAGCAAAAGAGGTGTAACCAGAATAAAATTCGTTCTAAAAAAACAAAACAATTTTCCAAGTTGCAAGGGTCAAAATGCCGTGTTGACTATTGTAATACGCCGAGTTGTAAAAAGCAGGCCCTGGCACGCCGCGTTGATCTACGACATCCTGGCGTGTTACGTTTAGCTGCATCCCAACACTTCGAGTTGGAGCTTGGAACGGTATGTTAGCTCCCTTTTATTTGATAGTTTATTCCTGCCACTATAGTATGCCGAGTTGAGGGTCCTAACATGGTGTGTTAGCCTCAACTCACTCAGCACGATGAGTTAATTATCAGCTTCATCTTCAAATCTTCAAACCTTCATATCTTTTTCATCCAAACTCTGATATTCATGATCTTGGACCCATTGAAAAGCTCGTAGCATGAACATCATCTTTTCTTTGAAGGCATACTCCGAAATCTACCTCCAACTATCTCAAAATTTGGTCCAAAGATCTAAACTTTTTCTTCCTTTATCATCGAAGTCCATATCCCCATTTCTCCAATTCTATATCTCGGGTCTCATTCCCTACACAGTCAAAGCTCAAGAAATGGGTCAAATTACACAAGTCCTTAGTCTCACGACCTCGGATCAATACAAAAGATAAACATAAAATAAACAAAACAAACATAAACATACAAAATAAGGAAAATTGTAAAATGCATGATATGCAACATGAAAATGCCAAATATCAGTCGAATCATCCATCAATAAGTCTCTATAATGCCTAGAATATAAGGTCAAAACTGACCTTATCAATTGACACCTGAACTTAACCAGATTATAACTTGATAATGATAGGGTACACTGCCGCTGAAAGAGACACTTTTAAGTGTTAACTTAAGCACGTCATTTTTTTGGTGTCATTATCAGGGACTTATTTTCCTACAACATCGTAGTTGATTTGAGTATTGTTTTGTTTAATTTGTTTATTTGTGTTGTTTTGTTTAATTTGTTTATTTGTGTGATTTTATTTCGTTAAATTTTTCTAAATTTATATAGAGTGTATGCAAACGCGCTCTTCTGAACTTGACTTTTTGATTTTTAAATCTAAAATTGAACGTACTTGTCATAGGTCAAGAAGAGAATGTAGACTCCAGAATTCTCACATAGACGTCGAACAATGGATAGTTGAGATGGAGCAATTTCAGTGCGAATGGGAACAGTTTGAGGCCAAGCGTATAGAGAGAGACACACGGGAGGCTGAGTTGAGATGGAGGCTGGAGAATGAGATAAGAGAGCATAAGAATGGGCCGTTCAATTGGGCCACTATGGCTATGGCTGATTTAATGGCTCCTCACAGATCGAGAAATAGAGTTGGAGTGGTTCTTCTTACCAATGCGGCTAACAACTTTGAGCTAAAGACAAGCATGATTCAGCTGGTGCAAAACAATGGCCAGTTTAGTGGGGGCATTTTAGAAAACCCGAATGATCATTTGGATGGATTCATGATGGTAGCTGACACTCTAAAGATGAATAGAGTGCCTCAAGTCATCATTCGGTTGAGGATGTTTTCGTTCTCTTTAAATAGAGGAGCTGTGGAGTAGTATAACTCCCTTCGGCCCGATTCTCTATCATCTTGGGACCAAATGAAGGAGCAATTCCTTACTTATTACTTCCCTTACTTCAAGAGAGTCCAATTAAAGAATGAGATCAATGCATTTTGCTAGTTTGGAATGGAACCCATGAATGAGGTGTGGCAGTATTTTAAAGGCTGTTACGGAATTATCCTCATGACAACATACCGCAGTTTAATCAGGTAAGTATCTTTCATCACGGATTAACTCCTACTAACCGTACACTTGTTGATTCTTCTTTAGTGGGTGACATTTTTAAGAAATCAGTTGGGCGAGCTGAAGAACTCATTGAAGAAGTGGCGAGAAAAACCACAATATGGCTAGATGAAGTGCCAAATCGTAGAGAGGTACATATGGCTTCGACGGGATATTATAACTCCACCATGGATGAGATAAACCGAAAGATGGACATGATGATGGCCAGAATGAACTTGAATGAGTCATGATTATCGGTGCTATATATGACATTTGGAGGTGATCATCCAAACCAAGAGTGCCATAGAGGTGATCCATTTGTATAAGAATCAGAGCATGCAAATTATGCGGGAGGAAATTCCAGGTGTAACAATTCTAACTCCTACAATAATTCGTATAATAGTAATAACTATAGGAAGAGATTTCAATACCTAAATTTTTCATACAGTAATAATCAAAATATGTTGAAACCTTCTTCGGATTTTTACAATGAGCACCAAAACTAGGGGTTAGGTAAGGCCCCAATGATACAATATAACCAACCTATACATTTGTCGGCTCCCCCTTCAAATCAAGATGATGCTGTTATAGCTTTACTAAAAGAAATTTTAGCTAAACTTACGGAGAACTCAGCTAGACTTGTTGATAACGAGACACACTGTAGAGATTTATGTAATCAGGTTGCTTAAATGAACAGAGAAAGGCAAGAGAGGCCTTCTGGCAGTCTCCCAAGTAATACTGAACAGAACCCAAGGACAAACCTGAGGGAGACAACTAACTCAATTACTGTTGTGAGTGTTAGTAAGGTGGAGGCAACAGAACCTAAGGCTACTAGTCAACCTCCACCACCACAGGTAAGTATGGGGTTGGGAGAGGTAAGCAATCCCGACCTAAATTTTGATATTCCTTCTAATGTGCTGGAAAAAGATAGTACTTCTGATCTAGTATGAGTTTACATACCTAAACTGCCTTTTCCTCAATGGGTTAGACAAAACCAACTCGATCATAAGTATTCTAAATTCCTCGAAATTTTTAAGAAATTGAAAAATTAATTTACCATTGATAGAGGCCCTTTGAGGTAGGCCTAAATATGCTAAATTTTTCAAAGAGTTGTTTGCAGGTAAGAAGAAGCTAGAAGGAGAAGAAGTGGCGACATTGATGGCGGACTATTCAGCGAGGATAAGAAACAAAATTCCACCTAAGCTGAAGGATTAAGGAAGTTTCACCATTCCTTGCCAATTAGGGAATATAAAGGTTACTAATGCACTGTACGACTTGGGCGCCAATATTATTCTATTACCTCTATCAATGTTTAGGAAGCGTGGTTTAGCAACCTTGAAACCTACCATGATGATATTGCATTTGGGGGTTTTCTGACCTAAATTTGTAATGGGTCCAAGGTACGTATTCGTATTTCTATTCCCTCCTCTTATCCACTTTACACTAATTTTGTACTTTCTTTTCATTGCACTTTTGGAAGTAAATGCAATCTAGGTATGGGGTGGCATTGTATGCTTTGAGCTTGTGTTTTTATTTTATTTTATGAACGCTTGCATTTTTTTATTTTTCAGTTTGTGTGTTTATTACAAGTTGAATCCAATTCCTTTGCTGAGACTGGATTGAATTCAAATCTTTTGTTATTTTATGTTTTTGGTCAAGTGCCATGATGCTGGTTGGATTATAATGTTGCTGGATTTTAGTAATTACCTAGTTACCCTCAAATCTGAACTTTAGTGCTTATTTTTGGAGTCTGTGATTTGGAATCTTGGAATACTAATATGAAGGATTAGCATGTTTATGTTTGCATAGCAATTCTGAATAATGTTTGATTCATAAAAATAATAGAAAGCTTTGCATACAGTGGTTCAAACTTCTGCTCATATTTCTATGTTTGAACCTAGATAGTGGCTAGGAATAGAGGAAGAGCCAAACAACAAAGGAACATTTTAACCCTCTTTTGTGATAAAAGTAAGGATTTCGAGCCAAAAGAACCACTTCACATCGGTTCTTAAATTTTATGAGGGATAATCATGTATTGTACACTAGACTATGGAACTCGGTGTGTGTTTTGCACTTGGCATCATGGGCTTAATACGTGAAGACCCTTAGGATTAACCACACACTTACATACAACACGTTTTATTCATTCCAACCTTTTCTAACCCTAACAACTAATCAGTCCGTAAACACCCCATTTTGAGCTTAAGCCATTTTCTTCAAAGCCATATTATAAGGCATAAGCCTTAAAGCTACAACCCAATTACACATCATATTAACTATCACCTCAACCCATCCTCTCCTTTATTGCGAGTTAAAACTGGTTAAGGTATTACAAATCTATAGTCTTGGGTAAGTTCTTTAGTATCTATACAAATTGATCACATGCTAAAAAAAATCTTTCAATAAGAGAAACTAGTCTATTGTGTTTCTGGGGTGGGTTCCAATATAATGATGTCATTTGTTTTAGGGTTATAAGTACTTAATTTATAAAATTATTTTGCCTAAATGTTATAGGAACTTAATTTTTCCATTTTGTTTCCTTGTGATCTCTTTGATTCGGACTTCTCTGCTTCTTTTCTTCGAATCATTTGTTTTTGTATATGTGTGGGGTGTCTTCCCTCTACCTCTTATCATTCCCTTTTTGGTATCTAGTTATTGATAGAAAATGTAAGTTGGTGATTCAATTTTATTTTCATATGCACCCATATATAATCAATTTATGTTCTCTACTCGAATAAAGGATTTGTATACCAAAAGGATCTTTGATATACCTAACCCATAGCCATTAACACTACAAGCCCATATGTTCTCTGATTTTGCCCCTTGACCAATTACCACATCGAGATTGTCATATGTTCGCTATGTGATGTGTGCCTTTCCTAGTTCAGTATGTGTATTTATTTCACCTTGAATTATTAAGCGAATTGAGTGAAATATTGTGAGGTGCAATTGTTGGTTGTATAATCTCTAATTGTTCCTCTTCGTTTGATTGGTTTGGACATATGGAAAATGAGTATCTATATTTGTTATCTGTGTGTGGCTGTTCTATTGTTTGGAATGCTCTTGCATACTTAGGAGTGATGAGCTAGCATGGTTAAATTCTAGTTGGGTTTGTAGGTGAAAGCTTATGTCTCTATTTCATGTTTCAAGTCATCTGCTGAGGACAAGCAAAGTTCTAAGTGTGGGGTCGTTGACAAAGTTGATGTAGACCTTATATTCTAGGTATTATTGATGCTCTGATGATGGGGAATTTGACTTACCTATGGAATTTTCGTGTTGCATTTCATACATTTTTCAATTTTCAGTTTAATTTATGTTTTATGTACATTTTTGGTAATTTTTATTATTTATTTTGGTTTTTCTTTGATCCGAGGTCATTGCGACTAAGAAGCAGGATTGAAGTCTGACGGAGTTACAAGAATATTGTTAAGATCTTTGTATCAAAATTCGAGGGTGTTGGAGATTTATTCTGAAGATCACAAGAATCATAGATCAGACACAAAAGTCATAAAGCAAAGAAGTCGGGATACAGGGAAGCATGGATGAGTAGAGAAAGATAAAGAAGAGATGACAGAAGAAGAACACGAGGTTGTGGCCATCAACATGAGTTCCTGGCCAAGAGGAAGAAGGCACAGATCAAGGAAGAAGATCACTATGACCTCATGGTAAGGGAACACGAGATCGTGTTCAACAAGAAGAAGATCACCATGACTTCGTGGCCAAGTGAAAAAAGGCACAGGAAATAGGCATTAAAACACCACGACCTCTGGGGTAGGGGATACGAGCTCTTATCAAGAGGTTTACATGATGCAAATTTATTCTGATTTTGGGATTCTTTTTTCGTATTTGTTTGAAGGTATGAATAGAACATTTTATTGAAGTGATTAGGTCATCCGGTATTATTTGTAACTCCTCTTCTCCTCTTAGAAACATGAATTAAGATTGAACAAATGGATTTGGGATTTTGCAATTCAAGTTTTGAGAGATTTCCATCCTCGATACAGTTCCGACCACAAAAGTCCAGTTAGTAGTACATTAAGGGAAGATTTTCTCCTCTTTTTCAATTGTTAACTAGTTATGAATTACGACGAAGATTTGGATTGATTGTAACATTTTATTTTCATTCATGCTCTTTTCAATAATAGATTCTATTGATGTTTGAGATGTTCTTTGTTTCTGCAATTCTTATTATTTCGTATTTCATAAAGGTTTAATCTTATGCATTCATATAAGCCGGTCTCACTAGGTCTGACACCCCAAAAAATGTAAGGAGTTGGCAAACCCACGAAGTTACAGACCCTTAGTTTCTGAACCCTGTAGCTAGTGCTACCATAAAATTCTAGGAAATTGGCTAGGGACTTATAAACCTAAGTTTGCAGAATTAATAACTTTGCATGAGCACCATTGATTCTTTAATCTCATTTTCATTATTAATCCGAGTTTCATTCCATAGCATTCTGAGAAATACTGTGATTTGGATCACCATAGTTAGGAGTAGAATTAATTTAGGTTTAGATTAAATATTTCTCCAACTTTTTATTCTCTCTAACAACTAGGATACTGAATAGGTTGATCCTTGTGGAGTAAATCCTGTAGATTGACACCTAGACTTTACCAGATTATAACTTGACAATGACGGGGTACACTGCCCCTGAAAGAGACGTTCCTAAGTGTTAACTTGAGCACTATCAACTTCAAAATTGCACAAAGCAACAATTGTCAGTATCATTCTAATAGATGTTATTCTCAACACAAGAGAATAAGTATCAAAATAGTGAAGGCCTTCTTTGTGTCTAACTCCTTTTATGACCAAACATGCCCTGTACTTATCAATTGTTCCATCTGCTTTCATTTTCTATTTGAAAATCCAATTGGAAGTTAGTGGTTTAGTTCCTAAAGGAAGATCTACTAATTCACAAGTATGAGTCTGAAGTATGGAATCAATTTCACTCCTTATGGCTTCTTTCCATAAAGGACTTTTCGTTAAATTTTCAATTTCTTTGTAATTCTGAGGTTCTACCTCTACCATGTAGACAATAAAATCTTGTATGGAAGATTTCTCTATTCTGGCCCTTTTACTCCTTCTTGGTAGTACCTCATCATCATCTTATTTCGAAGAATTACTAATGTTTTCTTTAACCATTTGTTGAAGTTCATTATAAATTTCTTATTGATCCATTGATCAAGCATCTTATAAGACCGTTTGGTCCTTAACCCTTCACTTTTCGGATTGTACGGAAACACATCTTCAAAGAACATTGCATCCTTTGATTCTATCAAATTATTTAACGCATTTCCAAATTTTTTGATTCATGCACAAGAAATCAATACGCTTTACTATATTCAGCACATCCAATAAATACACAATCCATATTTTGTTTGCTCGATTTTCATTTTCCTAGGTAATGGAGCCGTTATCTTGGCCAAACATACCCACACTTTCAAATAATTATAGGAAATAATCCTACATTTTAATAATTCATATGGGGTTTTATCCATGTTTTTACAGGGTATCTTATTCAGAAGATAATTCGCAGACAATACTGCATCCCCCACAAGTTATGTAGTAAAGTAGAACTAGTCAACATCACATTCATCATTTCTTTTAATGTGCAATTTTTATGTCCTGCAACTCCATTTAATTGAGGAAAATAAGGTGGTGTGAGCACACAGGTTTTATGGGCTCTTGATATATTGTAATAATAAAAATAAATCCTATTAGTTATACCTCTATTATCTATGCAAGTGGAAGTCCTAAGTAAAGCTGAAACATCGAAACCAAACCAAAACCAGATAAATTGGACTAGTCAAAATCCCAAATTTCTTGTGTCCTGTATTTTTAAAGGTGAGCACATTTTCAGAATCTTGGGAGTATAGGGACCTTAAGGTTAAAATTTTGTGCCAAACGGAATTACAAAAAAAACTTTTACAATTATACAATTTTGTCATTGAATTTCGAAAATTGCAAAATTGATAGCCAAAACAACTTTTTTTAGCAAAAATAACCTCATTACAACACCTAAAAGCTGTGAAATTTTTCTTCTGAGATCATTTTGGAGAAAATATATCTTTTTAGAAAATTAGCCGATCGAACTAAAAATCGATCACCAAAAGAAAATTATGTCGATCGAAAAAAAATTTCATCACTTGCCAGCTATGATGAACGTCCAAAATGAGGTTATATATGTGGGATTTTGAATTGTTTATCAAAAGAAAATATAAAGGAGTAATTTAAGGGTTACTTTTGATTTTTTAACATATTAAATCATTCGGTTGATTTGAGTCCACAAAAACTTAAAAAATATATTTAAACCCTTTTTTTCTGTTGACTAAAAGGGGATTGGACCAAAAATTGAAATAAACATCTAAAGAAAAGAAAACATAAAAGGAAGAAAAAAACATTTCCTCTTTTTGGAATAACAGTTGGCCAAACATGAGAATTCCTATTCCAACCACCTAGAATTCAAACCAACACGCACATTCTTCCACATATCTCCTACATTAATTCCATAGAGAAAAATTTCAACTTCAAAGAGGTTTGAGCAGTTTCCTTAGAAAGTCAACTTTTCAATTTTTCAGCTCATCTCGGAGACTTCTACCACTTCTGTAATGGAGGCTCACTCCAAAGGTAATCTCTGAGCTATAAAATTTATGTATCAAATTTTGTTGTATTTTGATTTGGTATTGTTTTTGTTAAAAACGGACAAATAACTAAAAAAGACCAAATATTTAAAATATGGCCTGAAACTTTGAGTTTGCTATTGACATGATACTGAAGACTAGTATTTAAGCTTATTGATTTGGTTTGTTCAGGACTGATTCGGACTAAAACAGACTAAAAACGAGCTAAATTGAACTTTGTTGACTTTTTTAGACATTAAGCTTTGACTGGCTAAAACTATATGATAACTACTGATTTCTAAGTTTTGATAGTTATGAAAAGTGTTTTTTTTATGTAAGATATGTTGTATTTTTATAGGAATTTTTGAAAAAAAAATAAGTGGAGGTTCAATAAGGCTGAGAAGTATGCAACACCTGCTACGTACTATGCATCATCCTGCTGCGAGCTACACAGCATTTGATGCGTGCACGCAGCACCATGTTGCGTGCCTGATAGTATGTGCATAGCACGTATATATTTGCACACTTTTCATAAGAAATAAGGCATAAATCATGGTATTTGATGGTTTTTGGTGTTAGAATGATGATTATTGCAGGGAATTGATTCTGAAAGTTTTAAAAGGACCTAAGGAAGAGTTTTGCAAAGTCGGAACGAATTAAAGATCGAAAATGAGAAAATTGAGATAGCCAACAAATAGTAGGCTGTCGCGATCGCGACATCAGCAGGGTCGCGATCGCGACATTACCTGGCAGGGGGATTTTGTGCTTAAAAGAGGGTGTTGTGATCGTGAACTCCCTGTCACGATCGCGACACCAGCAGTTAAGGTCGTTACAGAAAATGCAGTTTGAAAAAGGAGCGGGATTCCAACCATTCTCAGACATTCTAAACCATCCTTATCCACCTACAACCAATAGAAAACACCCCTGGAAAGGCCTTAACCAATAGAAAGATCTCCCTAACCTATAAATATCCATGAAACTTCATTAAA
>CAOJCR016444187.1:0-14665 GCA_948330485.1 Euphorbia neoarborescens
AGCTTTTGGCAACAACAATGTCAAACTGGGCCTAAATGGAAAATATATATATTGAAGTTTGATATTTTCAAAGTTGTAAAATGTTGTTTTAATTAGCTCTTTATTGTTAATTTATTTCCTCTCTTATTAGCTTTTTAAGAGATGGCAGATGGTTTTTTTTAATGAGAGTTGATTACATCCAGCTTTACACTTCAGGTAGAAGGTTATTTGCTTTGCGTCCAGCTTTAACTACTAGAAGAAGGTTATTTGCTTTACATTTTTGCATTTGTTTTGTTCTTTGGATAAACTATCTTTAGATTTTACATATTGTTGTTATATCTTACATGCGGTTGAGTTCGTTCACGACGTTATTGTATCCTGAAAGGTATAATTCCGCTTGAATTTACTGTCTTAAGGAAACTATAATCAGGCCTCAACATTTTCCTTTATTATTGTTCAACTTGTTCAAGATTACCGCATTTATTTCATTTTATTCAACTATATTATTTTGTTATATTCTACTGTGTCGTTCTTCTGTTATTTCCTGTTCAATATTATTATTATTTATATACTGCGGCTACTAACACAAAGGGACTATACATTTTTATGAATTAAAGAAAAATTATATTTAAAATCAATATCCAATCCAAAATATAGTAATGCAAAAATGTAAATTGATTGAATTCAGTATAATATGAAATCTTGTTACCATTTCATGGCGGTTTTAAGGGTACTTCATTTATATGTGTACCTAAAACTTTAAAAAATAGAAGGGCCTAAAAAATTAAGAGGGCCTTTTTGTATCTAATTATTTGGTAGAAAGATTTTACGTTTCATTTTTTAATGTTGTTGGTCTCAAAAATTAAAAACTTTTATTTTTATTTAGTGGTATGATCTAAAAAATTCAAATTTCATCTGATATAATTGGATAGATTCTATCTGACAATATATTCTATTTAACACTTTCATACATGAAAGTTTTCTCCTGAAGATGTATGGACTTAGGGATTAATTATATATATACATGGCCATCTGACTATGATAAATAAAATAATATAGTAAAAAAAATTTAATTTCTTAACACAAAAGTAATTATGTTTGGATTTTATTTCACATGTGATCATTTTGAACTGAAGGAAGAGGCAACATATACATAACATATATACATACAGGTCATACCAGACAGCACAGAATGCAGCGAAACAAGAATGCGTAACAAATATCAGACTTACGACTTTTATTAGCACGGTGGAAACATCTTGATTCTGAACTCTTACTATCCGATTCTCTCATATCTGCACGAGCGTTACTTTGGATCGTCCTGGTTGCCTTTTCTACTAGTATTTAAGGGAATACGGAGTACAGGATTTTTCTGTAGATTCTTCCGACTAATAAAAGAGGAGTTTTTGTACAGCGAGTGTTTCGGGTTTGAGTTCAGAGAGAACGTAAGAACAACAAAGTTCGTAATATTTCCTCTCCTCGTATGACCTCACATCACCCGTATATGGAAATGAGTTCTCCTATTTATAGATAATTCTGTAACTTTCGGTGCGGGGCAAATTACACATTTGCTCCCTGTAGATTTAAGTATTCTAACTTAATCTCAATTCAATCCAAATTTCCATAGGCGGACCGGGTTAAAAACCAATATCTCCCACTCGCACATGACAAGACACACTTTTATTGCGAACAACCTCTTTAATTGTTCCTGCCGGCGAATCCGCACGACCAGTCAATGATGTGTATAAACTTATAAAGTTTTCTTCATTTCTCTTCAACGGCTTAACGTGACTTCTTGCTAGTTTATTTCTATGATCACTGGTTTTTTACTCACTTTAGATCTCATGAACCTTTTCATACACACTATATATATTTTTACAAAGAAAAGATATTGAGCTCGAATATTGTATGACTATCAAGTGATATGTTCTGAAAAGAACTTTCTCTCTATAAATAACCTTCCACGATATATCCAGATTTTATCCAAAAGGCACCTAATTTACCCGTTCATAGCTAACGTGGTCTGTCTTTGGGATTCCAATCAAAATAATCTACTGGATATACCCTTCGTGAATTTTACGAGAGTCATAAGGGTGAATAGATAAATATAGATCTCACATTAGGAAAGTTTAGATCAATTGCCTCTTTCCATCCCTTGGTCGCATCTTACACATATTGATAAAATTTGTCATAGTGTTCAATCGACTTAAGACGTATGTCATGTAATATTAACACTATGCGAAAGCCTTCAGCCTCTAAATGTAACTCATACATTCTTTCCTCTAGTCCACAACTAAGTCATTTCAAGGACAACTTTTGGTATAAACGAAATAATATTGTTTAATTCTAATGTGTAGAGTTACTCACTTCTCTACATCCACTTTTACCTATGATCACATAGTCCATAGTAAAAGATTCATTTATGTGAATAGATGCATTTCGTTTGACATATTAAACTCTACTTAATAGTTTTATGGGCATTACTTAAAATAATAATAATAATTTGAACATGAATAACTCATATTCTATTCACATAGAATTTCACGTTTCACATAGAAATTATAACAGTTCAAAATAAATGTTCTTCCAACGGACGAAGGCCAAATTCTACAATGTGCTACTAAAGGCATTTAGGTCCATTGACTTTGTTAGAGAATCTACAATCATTTCTCTCTTTGGAATATGTACTCAACTTATTATGCATTGGTGCTACTATATATTTAATAAAATGATATTAGATATCGATGTACTCGTTATTCCCATAATCACAAAGGGAATAATTTGAAGTCTTCTTAAAAATATCTAAATGTCCTCTTTATGACTACTCAAAGTATCAATCCTGGATTTGATTGATATCGACTTGCGAGATACATCGCAAAACTTATATCAAGTTATGTACAAATCATAGAATTCCTCAAGCTATCAATTGCACAACTATAAGAAATTCATTCCTTCTTTTTATTCTCTTATGGAGTCATGGAAAACATACTTGCATTTAGTTGCGTACTTATCGCAATAAGGGTCAGATCAGGATTACAATTAGCTATAGCAAATTTCTAAGACATCTCTTACAAAAAAAAGCTAATAATCTCTTATATCGATCCCTTGAAATTCTAACCTCAAGAATAAAATTGGCTCATCCTAGATCCATCATCTCAAAGTTAGAAGACAACAAAGTCTTAACTTCTTTAACGAAATGTCATTTCTGACCAACAAAATATCATCAATGGATAACGTTAGTATGAAAAACTTCCATTTTCAGATTTAATGTAGACACATGTGTCTTCATTAATCAACTTGAATGGCATTGATAAAATCACTTCATGAAAACAAAAATATCATTGCTTCGAAGACTGTCTAAGGTTGTAAGTGATCAATTTACAAACCTTTTGCTCTTGACCCTAAACAATGAAACCCTCGGGTTGAATTATATAGATTCCTTCATTCAATTTACTATGTAAGAACACAGTCTTTACATCCACTTAATATAATTCAAGTCCCATATATGCTACGAAAGTCAATTTGAAATGGGTAACAGGTGTAAAAAACTTTCGATAGTCAATTTCTTCCTGTTATTTAAAACCCTTCATAACCAGTTAGAATTTTTTCCTAGATAGACTTACCATCTGATAATCATTTAACAATGTGTATCCACTTATTTCCTATGTCTTTACGGCCTTTGAAAAGATCAACTAGTTTCCAAACTTTGTTGACCTCTATCGACCCCAACTCACTTTCCATTGACATTATTCATCCTTCCTTTGCTGGAGAAAACTAACAAATTTTCATGTTAGTAGGAACGTCTTCGATTTGAGCAACGATTGAGAGAGCTTCGCTATCAATCAAATGAAGGCATCGCTTTTACTCTCTTAGATCATCTAGGAGGTTTGCCTCTTGATAAACAACTATCATCAAGATTAGGATCTCTTCCATTGGGATTAATATCTGTAATAGGACCACTCCCACCAGGATTAACATCCATATTCAAAGACAAGTTTTGAATAGGACTCCCATTCAAATCAAAACCACTCAAGTTAAGGTCACGATTACTAATATAAGGATTACTCAAATCCGCTTGTGAAGTTCGAACAACGATATTCTCTTCACTTTACCTTATATCTTCAAATTCATTCCTCCCACTCGGGTTGAGCGATCCTAAAGTTTCAGACTCTTAAGCTTTAAAGAATATAAAATCTTTGTCTGTTTCTCCTAGCTTAGGAAATTCATTCTCTAAGAATGTGACATCTCATGACTCAAATTCTGTTATTTTGACCATTTTCATTTTCTTTTACTAGAACGTATCTTGCTAAAGATACCTTTCTTACTTCTAGGGCCTAGCTTGAGATGCTTGCTATAAGTATCACGAACATAGGTAGCACATTCCCAAAGTCATAAAATGGTTAAAAATAGTCCTGCGACTTATCCACAATTCATAAGAAGTGGTTTCAATAGACTCAGAAGGTACTTTTTTAGCACGTATGTACCAGTGAACATTGCATCTCCCCACAAAGAAGATAAGCTAATTAACTTCAACCATCATACACCTTACTATCTCTAAGAAGGTTCGATTTCTTCTTTTCGTTACTCCATTCTATTTTGGAGTTCTAGGTATGGACAACTAATGTTTAATAGCTTTTTCATCATATATGCTTTAAATTCCTCTGAGAAGTACAGTATTCCTCAATCAGTTCTTAAAGCTTTGATTGCCATATCCAATTAACTTTCAACTAGAGCTATAAATTATTTGAAACATTCTAATGCTTCCGATTTATGAGCAATCAAATAATAAATTCATACCTCGTGTAATCGTCTATAAATGTTATGAAATCAGCACCATCCTTATCCTAAACATTCATTGGGTCAAAAATATCAGAATGAATCGATCTCAATGGTTAGTCGGCCCATATGGCTTTATCAAATAGTTTTCTTGTTTTGTTTTCCTTTTAAGCTATTCCATGGACTGTTGATGTGATGAATCTGATGTGGCAAATTAAAAACTTACATCGCCACATATCGTCACTTAGCCAATTGTACAAAACAATATAGGCCTATGCGACAAAGTCTCATATGTCATAATATTGAAAAGTTAACATTATCTACACAAGAGTTAACTTTGAAGGAAAAACTATTATTACAAAAATAATCTTGATCCAAAATCCAGTACAATAAAACTATTTATCAGGAATCTACACCAAAGTAGATATTATCCTAAAAGACACCAGAAAAAAAGAGTTCTTTTTAAAAGATAACATGAATTCTAAATTCATAAGGGTAAATATAGACATTAAGTTCACTTACGAAAATAGAACTTGAAACATATGTATAACAACTATACAATTCGATAACATATATCGTAATAGCTTTGCAATCTTTTGCAAAAATCCATTTCTATACGTAATTATAACATTTCTACTAAACTAGAGAAAAGTTAAAACTCTTTTGCCCTTCTTTTGAAGTGGAATACTACCTACTGTTCCCTCTGCCTTTTCTATCGAGAATCTCTTATTCTTCTACTTGGATTTCAAACTCGAAACTTGAGCCGACCCATTTGGTAGAAATTAGACTAGAGCTTGAACTTTCTGCTCTTATGTCAACTTATGACCAACTTTAAAGAGCTTTTGTTTAAGGAGACACCTTTAAAAACTTCCCTATGGGCACCCCATAGTTCCTCAGGTGTGTTTTATACACGGAAATTCTTTCCAATGCCATCATCCATACCACTTAGCATAATAATATTGCAGTGGAATTCCTCCTTTTCAGGATTGAAAAGCCTTAAGTTCCCTCCTTATTGGAATAGTATTCCTTTCTTCTAGGGAACTGATAATCCTCTCAAGATTATCTAGAGCATACTGCTCTTCAATTATGCACTGAATCTTTATAGTCCAAGTATCATAATTATCACCATTTAGACAGAGGTCCTTAATCAATTCACCTATGATTGATTTCCCTGCATGTATAAATGATTATAACGACAAAGTAATTCAAACAAGCAGACGATACACCATATTTATTATAAGAAAATTCAAAACCTAGAATAGAGTCTGATCTATGTAAAATCAGGCACTAAGCTCAAGGCAAGGTTGAACCATCTACTTGTGCAAATACAAATACTACTTTAATTTTGAATTTCCAATAATAAATGTATATGCTTTTAGTCTAGTTAACTAATAATTATAATACCTAATACTTAACACATAAACATATGACTACAAAGCACTATGTTTAACATATAAATATGCAAATAAAGAGCATTATGTTTAACACATAAATATATAATTATAATGCACTATGTTTAACACATAAACATGTCAGTATAAAGTTCTATGTTTAACACATAAACTTGTCACTTTCATTGTGAATTCATTCAAAAACTGTATTCACTCACACCCATAGAAATAAAATCAAAATACATTGAACATCACTAAAAACATCATAACCATAATCATCCTAAGATCCCATCTGACTCTCTTTTGAGCGGTAGTACTCCAGAGTTAGAAGATCTTCCTCACCACCGATGTCATCAGAATCCAAGTCTAAAATCTCAAAACACATTTTCAAGAATGTCAAGACAAGGACATTGGATCAGCTTGTTACTTCTAAGTAACATGGTCTTTAGATGAAGAGCCTTCTAAGCTCTTGACATAGAGCCACAATTAGTACAAATACTTGGCATTAATACGCATAACAAATACCCATAATACGCATAACAAATACCCATACTCCCTTTCAACTGCCAAAAGCTCTATGGAATCCATGAACATATCAAATTCTATATTATTTCCATACAAGTAGTTACCAAAAATACTTTTCACATGAGCTTTTCGAGTTCAATATTTAACGAATAGAACTGTTTCAACACTTCTACCAAAAAAACTTCTTTTATAAAAAAAGCTCAATCCTAATTTTTTTCATGTCCGTCTCCTATTGAGTTTGGACATCAACCTGCTATTTCATAAAGAATGTCATTTCTATAACACATATAAAATTTACAAAAAAACTAGTCTTAATTAAAAAATAATTATACATAATAAATATACCAAAATATTTCTTGATGCACAAATAATTATTTATACAAAATAAATAATATTTGTAAAAATTTAGAACACATTTTTGGCATTTATACACAATAAATGTAATTAATTTTGGATTAATTCAATAATAAAAGTTATTGAATGAATTACAAAAATTCACCAAAATATATCAATAATTTAGAAAAATCCATATTTTAATTTAGAAAAAAATTTGAAAATTTTTGACAACCGAAGGACCTTCACGCATCGAGCAATGGACTGTCCATACACACCACGAGCAAGGGAGAGAGTAGCAGCACATGACACGTGTCGCGATCTCATTAGTGCTTACTGCTAACATGAATTCCATCTTCCACGTGGTGACATGTGACCGGTTGATAAACGATTGGCTACTGATTTGGATAGATGACATGGCATAAGTGACATGGACTGATTATATGGAGCTCCTTGCCATATGTCAACACTTGGCTGGCCGATAGTGTTGCTGATGATGACGTGTTACTACTGACATGGCGTGATGACATTAGGTGATGATGTGGCATATTAGACACGTGTCAACATATGATTAGTCCAAAATTATTCGCTTGATGATGTGTCAATAATGACTTGGCATGATGATGTGGCACGTATTGCCACGTTTTAATATATCACTAGTCAACGTGGTGACTCGATAATATGGCGATGCTTATGTGTCGACGCTGATGTGGCAAAAGAAAAATTAACTCCTACCATGTGTCGTCACCCTATAGGTCCTCGAGCAATTGCGTAAAGGTGAAGTTACCGCAAGTGGAGCAAATCAATTAACCTCTTCTACAATATACAGGTAGGGTTTTATCCGAAAGAGAGGTGAACCCTCTAGCATTCAGGAGGACTCTATCAAATTTATGGGCTCCAAAATATGGAGTTCACATAAAGAAAACAGGTCATAATCGATTTATTATCAAATAATTCAATCTAGTTGATTTCAGTAGAATTTGGGGGGATCTCCATGGGCTTTTAATAACAAGCTTTTGGTCCTAAGAGCATTACACTGCATGGATGACCCATAATAGGTTAAAATAGATGAAGTACCGTTTTGGGTGCAGGTGCATGGAGTTTCGAAGAGTTTTATTTCAGTTTATATATGTGAAACGATAGGAAATTATGTGGGGAGGTTCGTGGAAACGGATGACAACAACTTCTCAGTCCACAATGCTCGTATCTAAGAGTAAGGACTTTGATTAATGTGAAGAAGCCTTTGAAGAGGAGAATGTCTATCAGGGTAAATGCAGCACATAGCTTTTTGGTGCAATTCCAATATGAGAGGTTGCCTTCTATATGTTTCATTTGCGATCTCATGACGCATATAGATATTGCATGCCCCATTTTGTATCTCACATTAAGAGCACTAATACCAAAGCTGTATGACTATTCGATCAGAACAACAATTCGAAGAAACATGATTATTGAAGAGGATAGGTGGCTAAGAGAAGAGGATGACAAAAAGTTAATAATAAAGGGAGGCAAAGTGGAAGTGGGTGGAAATAATGATAAGGGTTTCATGAATTTATTCCAATAAATGGAGGAAACTGCAAGGAGAAGGAAGTTCATTGATGAAGGTATGATTGATTGTGAGGGAGTTGAGGTGGTGGATCCGAAAAGGAAGAAAATAATGGAGACATCAAGCTCAGTTATGGTAGAAGACACATAATCAGAATAAGACAACTTACTAAAGGTAGGACCTGACGTTCGGGCCTGCCAACGTCGATGAAGATATTGAATTGGAACTGTTAGGGGTTGGGCAAGCTGTCAATAGTTTGTGAATTGGAAGACCTTGTGTCTTCAGGGTTACCCGAGGTGATGTTTATCATGGAAGTGAAGGTGGATAGGGGGTGGCAGAGAAAGTTAGATAGAAGATAAGATTTGAGTGTTTTTTTCTATATCCCTCATTTGAGACATAGAGGTGGCCTTGCATTATTTTGGAGGAATAGAGATCTACTACTATTGATCAACTATTCTTCAAATTATATTGATGTTAAGATCATGGATGAGGAGAATAGAGAATGGAGGTTCACAGGATTTTACGGATTCCCAGAAAGATGTCATAGAAGAGAATCATTGCAATGCTTGATGCATTTAAGCACACAAAGTGCTCTTCCCTGGTGTATTATGGGAGATTTTAACGATATACTTGCTGCCGAGGAGAAAGGTGGGGTTCCACAGCTCGTGGAACTTTTAAATAGTTTCAGTCAAACTTTACAGGGATGCAGATTAATGGATTTAGGCGTGACCGGATCAGATATCATGTGGAAAAGAAGTCGGGGTACTCCGAATTGGATAGCTAAAAAATTATATAGGGCTTGTGGCAATTTACAATGGATGGAAGTCTTTTTAGATGCATGGGTTAACAACGTCAATACATTCAGTTCGGATCATTCTTCGTTGCTATTATCTTGCAAAAAAAGTTTAGAATCTTTTCCCACCAGCATTCCGCTTTGAAAATTTGTCGGCTCTTATACCTGAATGTAGAGAAGTTGTTCTAAATTATTGGCAGCAGGGTTCGTCTTTACCGCTGTTGCAGAAACTGAAATTATGTGAGGAAAAACTGATTCCTTAGGGCAAAAAGCAGCATGGGAACTTCAAGTCTCAATTAAAGAAGTGTAGATCATAGCTGGCGATGTTACAGGCACAAAATGGTTGGAACAACATCGATTGATATACGTGTAAGAAGGAGGAACTTGGATAACTTATGGCACAACAGGCAGTGTACTGGCAGCAACGTTCCAAGGTAACCTGGATAAAATACAGAGACCAAAACTCTTGAGTTTTTCATCAGTCAACGAAAGCTTAGCATAGAAGAAAGAATTTTCAGAGGTTACAAGATGAAGAAGAAAGGTGGTATGAATGGGGGGAAAGGGCTAGAGGAGCTTATCCAAGGATTCTATATGGAACTATTTTCGTCCAAAGGAAGTGACAATCAAGAGGTGATCTCATTAATAACATCCAGACTTTCAGATTCAATGAAGGAGGAACTATCAAGCTCTTTTGCACCCGATGAAATTTAAATTAGCACTGTTCCAAATGCACCCAGACAAAGCTCCAGGACTAGATGGATTTACATCGGGATTTTATCAGAAGTATTGGGATATCATGGGGAAAGATGTAATAAAGTTTTGCACAGATTTCCTACAACAAAAGGAGTTTCCGGGCAAGTCAAATGAAACTCATGTTGTGTTAATCCCAAAGGTGAAAGTTCCCAATCAAGTTTTAGATCTCTGTCCAATTGCGTTATGTAATGTTTTGTTTAAATTTTTATCAAAGGCAATTGCAAATGGAATCAAATGTGTTTTGCATTCTGTTATTTTAGAAGGTCGGAGTGATTTCATACCTGGGCAGTCTATCAACATTTTGATAGGTTTTCATTTAGGACATTTAATGCGCAGAAGGAGATTAAGGAAATCGGGTATAGGTGCATTGAAAGTGGATATGTCGAAGGCTTATGATCGAATAGAATGGCTTTTCCTAAAAGAAATTCTAGTCAAAATGGAATTTCCAAAAGGAATTATACATTTAATAATACAATGTGTATCCACAGTTTTGTATAAAATAAGTCATCTGGCGGCAAGTTTTGAGAGTTTCTTCCCGCGGAGAGGACTTAGGCAAGGGGACCCTCTATCCCTATACCTATTTTTACTATATGCGGAAGGCATATTAGCAATAATACAAGATCAAGTTAACAAAGGAATACTCCACGGGTGTCAAATAGCATCATTGGCATCGGTAATCTCTCATCTGCTTTTCACAGATGATAATCTATTCTTTTTCAAAGCAAATAAGGAAGAAGCGGAAGCTCTTTTACAGTGTTTTCATGTCTATGGGAAAGCATCTGGCCAGGTGATAAATTTTCGAAAATCCTATATTCTCTTTAGCCCTAATGTAAGTGAACCGTAAGGAAATATGATATCTCAGAAGTTAAGGGTAAAGAAAGTACAGGATTATGGCTTGTATCTTGGTTTACCATTTATTGTAGGAAGATTGAAGATGAAAATTTTTTAATTTATAGTTGAGAAAGCTGGAAAATGGATGACAAGATGGAATCGTAGAAACTTGAGTCAAAGCGAGAAAGGTATCTTACTCAAATCTATAGCCCAAGCCTTACCGGCATATGCAATAAATGTCTTCAGGCTATCAAATCAAATCATTCATAGTTTAGAACATCTGTTTACAAGATTTTGGTGGGGATCATCAATCCATTGGATGAGATACGAGAGGCTCTGTCAGCAAGCAAAAAAGGAGGATTGAATTTCAGATGTCTAAAGGAATTCAATCTGGCTATGCTAGCCAAACAAGCTTGGACATTCATTACAGAACCAAGCCTTCTGGTTAGAAGATTATTCAAGGCTTAGTACTTTCCCGTATGTAGCTTCCTCGAGTAAAAAATTGCAGCAAATGTAAGCTACATTTAGAGGGGTTTACTAGAGACAAAAGAAGTGATAAAGCTAGGGTTAGGATGGCAAATTGGAAATGGGAATTCAGTTTCGGTGTGGAATGATATGTGGCTACCGGATAAGGAATTTCCAAAGATTAGTTCACCAATTTTTCCGAGGTACGAAGAAGCTAAAGTGAGTGTTTGATTCAGAAATGAGCATTTGGGCTAGAACGAAGGGATGTTGGATCTGCTATTCCCACCAACAGAATGACAGCTAATCTACCGAATTCCGAGATCAATACATGACAGAGAGGATGTGGTGTACTGGAAGTTGGATAATTCAGGGATATTCTCTGTAAAAATAGCTTATTACGCACTAACACAGCAAAGACAAGTAACAAGATTAAATTCAAACTTTAATCATGATAGCTGGGCGATAATTTAAATTTGAAGGTTCCACCTAGAATCCAAAATTTCCTTTGGAGGGTGGGGATAAAATCTCTATCAACACTATCGAGATTGAAGGAGAAAGCAGTAGAAAGAGATGATATGTGCCCGCTGTGTCTAAAGGCAGTTGAGACAGACTTTTATGCACTCGTTGTGTGCCCTTTGGCCTGGGATGTGTGAGCGAGCGACCATTTTGCAAAAAGATAGAAATAATGTTTTATGTTTGTTTTGAAAAATGATTTGAGTTTGACATAAATAAATAATTAATTAATTAAAGGAAAAGTTTGAATAGATAGAAAAGTTTGGGGAGGTCAAATAGATCCTTAGGTAATTAATTGGGACTTTGATTTTGAAAGAAATCCAAATTTTTGGAAGAAAAAAGATTAAAATGTGAAAAGAAAATGTTTTAAAAGAAACTCGGACTCGAATCCCTTAAAAACGATATTTGGAGTCGCCACTAGGTTCCAAGATCTACCGAAAATTAATTCACGGTATTTCTTGGATCATAAGTTTGAATCCAAGATCGTGATTCAGAGATTGAGTTCAGACAAGAAATCTACTTATCCCTTTTCAAAAGACTTGTGAAAAGAAATCGACGACATTATGGAAACGAAGTACTTTTATTTGCAAAGAACCTAAATTAATTTTAGTCTTGAATTTATGTAAGAGCGCACATGAAAGCAATAAATAAAGTGCCAAAAATTAAACAAATGATTATAACCAAATCGAAGGCATAAAACCTAGCTACGGGGGTTTTACATCCAAATAAAAAGGGGGAATGGGGGTAACATATATGAACATGCATAATTAAAGCACGAAATTAAACACGTAGCACAACATCATGATTGAATGAAGTAAGTTGCTTACGTAAAATGAACATCTATCTCTTGCCTTATCCAATTAATAACCTGCCATGACCATAATATTTAAGTAATTAAAATAAACTCAAGCAAATGATTAAGAAAATAATATTTATAGAATTAATACCTCTAAAAATATATGAACATAGTAGTGGTGATAATTAGTGAGTAAGTCACCGCCACAACTCTTGCGGCCACGGACTGTCATATTTTCTTCCATGTTAACCATTGTAATTTGGTGTTTAATAAAAAATGCATTTACTTCTTTCAAGAAATTCTCACATCCGTTATTCTTAAGATCTATCGATTCCATTGTCATACTTTCAATCAAATCTACAGCTCGAATAATATCTTGGTCTTTTCGTTGCAATGTCAAATATAGTTCATTTGTGATTTCCAAAATTGTATACATTAAGTGCAACATGAACACAAATTCATAACTTTTCATTTGCAGAATCAAGCCCATAATAGTCGCAGCACTATCATTTGAAGTACCATCATCATAAACATTCTCCAACACTTCAAAAACACTATCATACATTGTGAGTAGACGACATGTTGTTATGTAATGCGAACCCCAACGAGTATCCCCAAGTCGTCTTAAACTATTTCTTTATTCTTTCCTTTTCCACTAGTTTTCTCTCTTTGTTCTAAAGAATGCAATATTCTATCATGTTCAAGTTGCCTAGGCTATCTTCCCTTTTACGTGATGATCCAGCTGCATTCACAATCAAATTAATGTAAGCAAAAAAGTCATTCACAACTAGATTACATTTAGCAACTTCAACAATAACTAACTGGAGTTGGTAAGAAAAACAATGAACATACCGTGCACTTGGATTTTCAGCTAATATAAGAGCTTTCAATCCATTAAACTCACCCCACATATTTGAAGCTCCATCATATCCTTGACCTTTCAATCTTGATATTGATAATCCATATTTTGCAAATAGACTATCAATGCCAATCTTTAAAACAATTGAGGTTGTTTTAGTTACATGTTGTTTTAGTTACATGGACAAGAGTAAGAAATCTTTTTATCACTTCTCCTTGGTTGTTTACATATCTAAGAAGCACCCACATTTGCTACTTCACAGAAACATCTCTACATTCATCAACCATAAGAGAGAAAAACTTATCCCCAATATCCTTAATAAATGCTTCTCTAACTATTGATGCATAAGTATTTTTTAGTTCTCTTTGAACCTTACCACTAATCAATTGATAATTTTTAGGAGCATTCTCTCCCGTTGTATAATCAACTTCTTTACATCTTTGGCTATACCAATTCCGATTTTCTAAAAAATTTCCTTTTCAATAAACTTACTGATTCATCATGTCTATAAAAAGGCAAACCTTGCATCACGTATCAGAGAGCAGTCACGACTCTGCTACATGACATGATCCATAAGGAAATAGAGGTGTATGTGGATGATATGCTGGTGAGGTTCGGTACCCGAGATGAGTATACTGAGATACTAGATCGATTCATGACAAGCATTAAGAAGTATAACCTTTGCCTGAGCCCGAAGAAGTACGTATTTGGAGTTACGTCAGGCAAGTTGCTGGGGCATGTAGTGAGCCAGCGGGGCATTGAGATGGACCCCGATAAGATCAAAGCCATACAGGAGATGCCCGTACCTAAAACCAAAAAGGAAGTCAGATCCTTTCTGGGCTCCTTACAATACGTGAGCCGCTTCATCGCCCAATTAACCACAGTCTATGAACCCATTTTCAAACTCCTTCAAAAAAACCAGCCAGTAGAGTGGACACCCGATTGCCAAATAGCCTTCGATAAAATCAAAGCCTACCTTTCAAATCCACCCGTTCTTCAACCTCCTAAACCTGGAATACCATTAACCCTCTACCTAGCCATTGAGGAAAAGTCAATAGGGGCAATGTTGGTTCAAGAAGATGACAACAGAATGAGTTTCCAATCT